>PVJC01005135.1:0-60393 GCA_004026665.1 Murina feae | reverse complement strand
GTTGGGGGTGAGAATACTGGCAATGGGGGAAGTGGGGGATGATCAGGCTGGAGGGGCTCATTTGGGGGCAAGCAAGCAGCAGGCAGAATGATTAGGGACAATCAGGCAGGTGGCCAGGTGAGCAGTTAGGAGCCAGCAGTCCCAGATTGTGAGAGGGATGTCCGACTGCCAGTTTAGGCCCGATCCTTGTAAACTGGCAGTAGGACATCCTTCCAGGGTTCACAGATTGGAGAGGGTGCAGGCCGGGGTGAGACACATCCCCCCCCTATTCATGCATTTTGTTCACCGGGCCACTAGTCATATAATGAAAGAAAATGTAGTTAGAAAAAAAGAATATTGTGTAAAATATTAAGGGAAGTGTTTTCTAATGGAAATAAATATTACTCAATGATTGACATTGCATTTTTACCGAAAAAGAAAACTGATGTTTCGCTTTCATATTTTTAAGAAAGCATATACTTTACTAAAATAAAATTAGTAAGAATAGGGAACCCAGAAATTGACCCAAACCATTATGCTCAAATAATATTTTATAAAGGAAAAAATGATGGTGGCTGGTAGGACAGAGGTGAGGATAGAAAGTGAGTGACTGAGGGGATGAAAGGTGAGTGTGTGGATGTGTGTTGTGTGTGTGAGTGAGTGAGAGACAGTTAAATCTGGCAGGAGCAGCAGAGGCTGGCAGACCAGGCTCTTTTGGACAGGAACAGACTACCGCTGTTGCAGGCACTCCCCAGACTGCAGGTCTCGGGGATGGAGTCCATGCCATCTTGAAGGGGAGAGCAGCCTCTTCTAGGAACTTATCAGCACCACCACCCATACAGGCTTTGGAAACTGCCTGTGACCCAGCATCCACTCTAGCCAAAATCTTGCTGCCCCACCCACAGACCCCTGGACCCTGCGACCTTCACCTCTAAAGGTGCACTGCTCCCACAGCAGTAAGTGCAACTTTCCCCCTCCCCAGAGGCAGAACTCTGGACTCCACATTTGCACGTTTCCAAAATTCATGGTTTTCCAACATTCATGCATTTCCAGCACACAGACTTCCAGGGCAAATACTCCATAAGCAGCTCTTGGATGTTTCTGTGAACCCCTGCTGGGTGTGATTTTGAACAGACAAGGGCACTCTGCCTTGCAATAGAAATTCTGAATTCCCTCTTCCTGAATAACTTCCTGCAGATAACCCAGCTGCACATCTTCACTACCAGGGCCACTCAGAGTGCGTCAGAACTCTGCACCAGCAAACTCACCACCACAGTCATGCATTTCCAACGAGCAGGCACTCAGAGCTCATCTGTCCACAGGGCTCTAGTGGGATCTGCTGTGAGCCCCTGCTAAGTTTGATCTTGGGCAAACAGGGATGTACTACCCCCAGCAGTAGAAATTCTGAATTCACTCTGGATACCTGCCCACAGATGCCTCAGTTATGTGGTTTCAGTGCCAGAGCCCTTCAGAGTGCTTCAGTACCCCATGGTGGCAAATGCACTGCAGGTGCCCCTGTGAGCCACCACTGGGAGCACGTGCCTATCCACCACAGATGCAGCAGCAAAAACTGAGTCTGCCCACCCCACAGATGCAGAACTCTGGACACTACAGTTGCATGCTTTTCCAGTGCCACTGTGAGTCCCTGCTGGGTATGCGGGACTTCAACCAAGGGCATAAGACATCAAAAATTGGGACACCCCCCCTCCACAGCTGCTGCTACCTTCTAGACACCACATTTGTGCCTTTCCAGCCCACAGGCCTACATCAAGAGAACCCAAATAGCTTATGTAGGTAGCTACACTAGATTACCAAACTAAACTAGATTATCTGAGAGATCACACCAGTAGAACCATCCCCAAAGGAACCTGAGTAGCAGAGCAATCATATCTACAATTATAACATTACAGAAAAACATGGGAAGGCAAAATAAATAAATAAATAAATAAATAAATAAATAATCTCCAAAGGGAAGAAAAAGAAGAATCACCAGAAAGGGAGTTAAATGAAACTGAGGGTAGGGACATATCAGATAAAGAATTATGAGTAATGGTTCTGAAAAGGCTCAAACAGCTGGATGACAAATACACACAACTCAATGACAAATACACACAACTCAATGAGAATTATAAGGAGCTGAATGAGAATGTCATCAACATGGAAAGTAACCAAGAGGAGATGAAAATGACATAGTTGCAATAAAGAACACAATGGAAGGCTTAAACAGTAGACTACAAGAGGGTGAGGACCTCATCAGCGAATTAGAAGAGAATGTAGGAAAAAACACACAAACACAGAAGCAACTGGAAAGAAGATTTAAAAAGCAAGAGGAGAGCCTAAGGGAGCTTTGGGACAACACAAAATAAAACAATATTTGCATAACAGGGGTACCAGAAGTAGAGGAAGAGAAGCAAGGAATAGAAAACCTGTTTGAAGAAATAATGACAGAAAACTTCCTTGATACTGGCAAGAAAACAAACTATGCAAATCCAAGAAGCACATAGAGTTTCAAACAAGAGGAACCCCAAAAGACCAACACCAAGACACATCCTAATTGGCAAACACCAAAAACAAAGTAAGAATCTTAAAGGCTGCCAGAGAGAGACAGAAAGTTACCTACAAGGAGATCCTATTAGAATATTAACTGATTTTTCAACAGAAACACACCAGGCCAGAAGGGAATGGAATGAAATATACAAAGTGATGCAAACCAAGGGACTGAATCCAAGAATACTATACCCAACAAGGCTATCATTCAAAATTGAGGTGAAATCAGGAGCTTCACAGACAAAAAAGGGTTAAGAAAGTTTATTATTACCAAGCCAGCAATGCAAGAAATGCTAAAGGGACTGCTGTAAAAAGAAGAAACAGAAAGGCAAGAGGAAAACAAACATTAAGAATAAAAATTACAACAAACAGGTACTTATCAATAATAACATTTAACACAGATGGAATAAATGCACCAATCAAAAGACATAGGGTAGCTGAATGGATAAGAAAATATGACCCATATATTTGCTATCTGCAAGAGACCCACCTTAGAGTAAATGATTTACACAGACTGAGACTGAAGGGATGGAAACATTTTTTCAGGCAAATGAAAATGAGAAAAAATCTGGGGTTGTGATACTTATATCTGACAAAATAGACCTTAAAGTAAAGGCCATAACAAGAGATAAGGAAGGACACTATATAATACTAAATGGAACAATTCAACAAGAAGATATAACTCTGGTAAACATATATGGACCCAATACAGAAGCACACAATTACATAATACAACTTCTGGAAGATATCAAGGGAGAGATCGATAGCAATACAGACATAGTAGGGGACTTTAATACCCCACTGACACCACTGGTTAAATCTTCTAAACAAAAATTCAGCAAAGAAACAGCAATCCTAAATGACTCACTAGATCAGATGGACTTAATTGACATCTTCAGAATATTTTACCCCAAAGCT
This sequence comes from Murina feae, assembly GCA_004026665.1. Lineage (NCBI taxonomy): Eukaryota > Metazoa > Chordata > Mammalia > Chiroptera > Vespertilionidae > Murina > Murina feae. The sequence goes on along the minus strand of PVJC01005135.1, from coordinate 56,949 downwards.
ATAGAATTTAAATTCTTCTCCAGTGCACACAAGACATTTTCAAAGATAGACCACATATTAGGACACAGGTAAAGTCTCTTCAATTTCAAGAGGATATAAATCATAAGAAGCATCTTCTCAGACCACAATGGCATAAAGCTAGAAATCAACTACAATAAAAACAATGAAAAAAAATCAAACACTTGGAGGCTAAATAGCATGCTATTAAACAATGATTGGGTTACCAAAGAGATCAAAGAATAAATGAAAAGCATCCTATAAACAAATGACAATGAAAACACAACAATATAAAATCTATGGGACACAATAAAAGCAGTCCTGAGAGGGAAATTTATAGCTCTACAGGCCTACCTCAAAAAAAAAAAAAAAACAAGAAAAACTGGTAATACATTATCTAACCTTGCAACTTAAATATTACAAAGAGAGCAACAAGGAAATCCCACAGTATCCAGAAGGAAGGAAATAATAAAGATCAGAGCATAAATAAATGACAAAGAGACCAAAAGAAAAAACACAAAAGATCAATGAAACCAAGAGCTGGTTCTTTGAAAAGATAAGTTAGATTGATGAACCTCTTTCCAGGCTCACCAAGATACAAAGAGAGAGAACGCAAATAAACAAAATCAGAAATGAAAGAGGTGAAGTAACAACTGACCCTAGTGATATACAAAATATGGTAAAAAAAAATACTATGAACACCTCTACTCCAAAAAACTGGCCAACCTCAATGAAATGGACACATTCCTAGAAAAAATATAAGCTTCCAAAATTCAATCAGGAAGAATCAAAAAAACCTTAATAGGCTGATAACTACTGATGAAATTGAAACAGTAATCCAAAAGCTTCCAGAAACAAAAGCCCTGGACCAGATGCTTTCACAGGGGAGTTTTATCAAACATTAAAAGAAGAACTAAAGCCAATCCTCAGACTATGGCAAAAATTCAAGAGGCAGTTAGGGTACAAATCTCTTTCCATGAAGCCAGCATCATCCTAATCCGAAAACTAGATAAAGACACCATAAGGAAAGACAATTCAGGCCAATATCTCTAATGAACATAGATGCTAAAATCTTCAACAGAATTCTAGCAAACAAGATCCAGCATTACATTAGATAGATCATACATCATAACCAAGTGGGATTTATTCCAGAATGCAAGGCTGGTACAATATCAGCAAATCAATAAACGTGATACATCACATAAACAAATTGAGAGACAAAAATCACATAATCATATCAATTGATGCAGAAAGGGCATTTGGCAAAGTCCAACACCCTTTTCTGATAAAAATGCTCAGCAAAGTGGAAATAGAAGGATCACACCTCAACGTAATAAAAGTCTTATATCACAAACCTACAGACAATATCATACTCAATGGGCAAAAACTAAAACCGTTTTCCTTAAGAATAGGAACAAGACAAGGATGCCTGCTTTTACCACTCCTGTTAAACATAGTACTAGAAGTACTAGCTATAGTGATCAGACGAGAAGAAGAAAAAAAAGGTATCCAAATTGGAAAAGAAGAAGTAAAATTATCATTATTTGCAGATGACATGGTACCATACATAGAAAACCCTAAAGACTCCATCAAAAAAATTATAACAGCCTAAATGCCCATCAGCAGATGAATAGATTAGAAAGATGTGGTACATCTACACAATGGAATACTATGCTGCTGTAAAAAAGACGGAATTCTTACCATTTGCAGCAACATGGATGGGACTAGAGAGCATTATGCTAACTGAAATAAGCCAGTCAATGAAAGAAAAATACCACATGATCTCACTTATTTATGGATAATAAAGACCAGTATAAATTGATGAACATAAACAGATACAGAGGCAGAAAAGCATTGAACAGACTGTCAAACTACAGCTGGAAGGCTGGTGAGGGTTGGGGGGCAGTTAAGAGATCAACTGAAGGAGTTGTATGCATGCATATAAGCATAATCAATAGACACAAGACACTGGAGGGTAGGGGAAGGTCAAGGGAAAAAACTGGAGACTTATATAACACTCTTTGTAATACTTTAAGCAATAAAACAAAATTTAAAAAAAATAAAATCAAGTTTAAAGTTAAAAAAAATTAGACCTAATAAATGAATTCGGCAATGTAGCAGGATAGAAAATTTATGTCAAGCAATCTATGGCATTTTTATACACCAATAGTGAACTTACAGAAAGAGAACTTACAAAAACAATCCCATTTACCATTGCACAAGGAAAATTAAGATATGTAGAAATAAATTTAACCAAGGAGGTAGAAGACCTGTACTCAGAAAACTACAAGATGTTGAACAAAGGGGTAGAGGAAGACATAAACATATGGAAGAACATACCTTGTTCATGGATTGGTAGAATCAACATCATTAAAATGTCCATACTACCCAAAGCCATCTATAAATTAAATGCACTCCCTATTAAAATACTAATGGCATCACAGATCTAGAAAGAACTCTCCAAAAATTCATTTGGAATAAAAACATCTGAATAGCTGCAGCAATCCTGAGAAAAAAGAACAAAGTAGGAGGGACCTCAATACCAGATATCAAGATATATTACAAAGCCACTGTTCTCAATACTGCCTGGTACTGGCACAAGAACAGACATATAGACCAATGGAATAGAATAGAGAAACCAGAAATTGACTTAAACCACTATGTTCAATTAATATTTAACAAAGGAGGCAAGAACATACAATGGAGTTGAGACAGTCTCTTCAATAAATGGTGCTGAAAAACATGGTCAGACACATGCAAAAAAATAAAACTAGACCACCAATTTACACCATACACAAAAATAAACTCAAAATGGTTAAAGGACTTAAATGGAAGATGGCAAACAATAAAAGTATTGGAAGAACCCACAGGCAACAAGATCTCAGATATATGCTGAAGAAATATCTTCACCGACACAGCTCCTAAAACTAAAGGGAAAATAAAGAAATGGGACTACATTAAAATAATAAGCTTCTGCACAGCAAAAGAAACCATCAGCAAAACCACAAGAAAACCCACTGCATGAGAAAACTTATTTGTCAATGATATCTCTGATAAGGGTTTAATCTCCAACATTTACAGGGAACTCATGCAACTTAACAAAAGGAAGATAAATAACCCAATCAGAAAATGGGCAAAGGACCTAAATAGACATTTTTCAAAAAAAGACATAAGGAAGGCCAAGAGACATGCAAACATGCTCAAAGTCACTAATTATCTGAGAGATGCAAATCAAAACAACAATGTGGTACCATTTCACACCTGTCAGAATGGCTATCATCAACAAATCAAAAAGCTACAAGAGCTGGTGAGGATGCGAGAAAAAGGAACCCTCATGAACTGTTGGTGGGAATGCAGACTGGTGGAGCCACTGTGTAGAGCAGTATGGCGTTTCCTCAAAAAAACTGAAAATGGAACTTCCATTTGACCCAGTGATCCCACGTCTAGGAATATATCCCAAGAAACCAGAAACACCAATCAGAAAGGATATATGCATCCCTATGTTCATAGCAGCACAATATACCATAGCTAAGATTTGGAAATAGCCTAAGTGGAACACAATGGAATACTACGCTGCTGTAAAGAGGAAGGAACGCCTACCATTTGCAACAGCATGGATGGAACTAGAGAGCGGTATGCTAAGTGAAATAAGTCAGAGAAAGATAAGTATCACATGATATAACTCATTTGTGGATTATAATGAACAACATAAACTTATGAGAAAAACAGATCTAGAGACAAAGAAACATCGATTAGATGCTCACACCTCAGAGGGAAGGTAGGGGAGGGTGGAGCAAGAGGGAGAGATCAACCAAAGGACTTGTATGCATGCATTTAAGCATAAGCAATGGATGCAGACAACAGGGTATGAGGGTGAAGGCAAGACTGGGTTTGAGGGGATAATGGGGGGGGGATAAAGACACATTTGTAATACCCTAATCAATTAAAAAAATATTTCACAAAGGAGGCATGAACATACAATGGAGTCAAGACAGTCTCTTCAATAAATGGTGTTGGGAAAATTGGACAGATACATGCAAATAAATGAAATTAGACCACCAACTTACACCATACACAAAAATAAACTCAAAATGGATAAAGGACTTAAACATAAGATGGGAAACCATAAAAATACTAGAGGAATTCACAGGTACCAAAATTTCAGATATATGCTGAAGTAATTTTTTCACTGATACCTCTCCTAGAGCAATGGAAACTAAAGAGAAAATAAACAAATGGGACTACATCAAAATAAAAAGTTTCTGCATAGCAAAAGAAACCTTCAACAAAACAAGAAAACCCATTGCATGAGAGAATATATTTGCCATCAATATCTCTGATAAGGGTTTAATCTCCAACATTTACAGGGAACTCATGCAACTTAAAAAGATGATAGACAAACCAATCAATAATGGACATAAATAGATACTTTTTGAAAGAAGACAGAAGGAAGGCCAATAGACATATGAAAACATGCTCAAAGTCTTTAATTATCTGAGAGAAGCAAATCAAAAGGACAATGTGGTACCATCTCACACCTGTCAGAATGTCTGTCATCAACAAATCAACAAATGACAAGTTCTGGTGAGGATGCAGAGAAAAAGGAACCCTTGTGCACTGCTGGTGGGAATGCATACTGGTGCAGCCATTGTGGAGAACAGTATGGAGTTTCCTCAAAAAAAACTAAAAATGAAACTCCCATTTGACCCTGTGATCCCACTTCTAGGAATATATCCCAAGAAACTGGAAACACCAATCAGAAAGGGCATATGCACCCTTATGTTCATAGCAGCACAATTCACCATAGCTAAGATTTAGAAACAGCCTAAGAAACAGCCTAAGATTTAGAAATACCCTAATATATCAGCACTTGGAATGGATTAGAAAACTGTGGTACATCTACACAATAGAATACTACACTGTGGTAAAACAAAAGGAATTCTTACCAGTTGGAACAGCATGATGGAACTAGAGAGCATTATGCTAAGTGAAATAAGCCAGTCATAGGAAGATAAATATCACATGATGTCACTCATTTATGGAATATAATGAACAACATAAACTGATGAACAAAAACAGATCCAGAGACAGAAACATCGATCAGACTGTCAATCCTCAGAGGGAAGGTAGGGGAGGGTGTGAGTAAGGGGGAGATGTCAACTAAAGGACTTGTATGCATGATTGGGGGGTGGGGTTAATGGGAGGGGTAAGGACACATATGTAATATCTTAATCAATAAATTAAAAAAATAAAAAATAAATTAAATTAAATGAAAAAATGCAATTAATAAGAAAGGAAAATATATAGAAAGGGAAAACACTCATAATTTCACCCCATTATAGCTATGAATTCATTTCCCTTCCAGATTGGTCCACATGCAGAAACATGATTTCATGGTCAGAAATGTAATGTGTATAAAATTCTGAAGCTTGCTTTTCTTTAACATCAAATTATAAACATTTTCATAGAGTTATATAGTCTCCATCATTGTTGCAATTCAATGGCTGCACAGTATTCTGTTGAGTGTACTATGGTGTAATTAATTACTCTTATTGATTTCTTAGTTTGCTTCTAATTGTGTGCTATAATTTATGCCTAACAGAACACCTTAAAGATAACTCATACTATTCTTATAATTATTTTCTTCAGCAGAGGAAATTCAAATTTCCAGAAGTTGAGTTATGGGCTCAAAGGTATAAATACTTATATTAATAGGCTTTCCTCCACAAAGCCCAATTTTCCTCAATATACAATGATCACTTTTTCCCCCATCATCAGCATAGGACAGGCCTAGTTCACAATATTATTTGTGTGTGTGCTAACAGCAGGAATTAAAATTTTTACATTTTAGTGTTAATTTAAAAAGTGCCTTTTAAAAAATTTTATATTTGGATGAATAGAATACATGAATTTTCTTCATGTTTGTTTATTGTTTTCTCTTAATGCTTATCATTTTTGTCAGAATTTTCATCTTCTGCACTTTGAAAATAACAGGTAGCCTTGAATAGACACAACAAATCAATTTCCCCTTAAAAGCTATAGAATGGCAGTGATGGCTTCCACCAATGCATGAACTCAGAGAGATACTTTACATGCTTCTCAGAGCAGAGAGAAGCCAAAGATGTCTGCCTGATCTGGCAAGGCAAGGCTAGTTCTTTCTTCATAATCTCTTACTTTTTTGGTTTTAACTAAATCTTTTATTTTTCCAGTGAGCATATTTTTTCTTTAGAATAGTTCATATTCTTTGGATATTTTGAAATGCTTTTCTATGGAAATATGTATGCTAAATTTGTCCAATGTGTCTAAAGGTTTATGTAGACGTGTTCTCAGATTCGTAAGAATTTATGCAGATACAAGCAACAGAGTAAAAACCTAGGAATCCAGCCGGACATTGATTAATCAAGTCAGGGTGACCAGAATATAAGGGCCTATAAGGTAAAGATCTATTTGCTCAATCAAAAGCAATTATGTAATAATTCCAGCAAATGATGATGCTTATCCACCATTCAGATGTACATTATTTTCCAAATATCTGCAAGTTAGTGGAAAACACTAGAATGGATATTATTTCTTCTCTTTTCCCTTCTCCCAGGAATTTTTTGATTACATACAAATTCTACTCTGCCAAGGCCAACAGGCTGACATTTTTCATTTAAAATACAAGTGAAACCAATAATCTGTGCAGTTAATATACCCTCTCCTATTCTCATGTCTCCTCTGCCCCTGCTATCACCTTGTCTGTTTCCCTGAAATTCTACATGTAGGAAAAGTCTACTCCATACTTGCAGCCTTAATGATTACTTCATGTTAGAAGGGTACTGTTTCTCTTTTTAAATAACCACTGCAGAAAAGTTCTTCTAAAACATGGATTATAACACAAATATCAATAACACCACTTTTTTTTAATTCTGAAACTGCACTTTGAAAATACAACTGTCAATGCCAAACAGTGGAATTATTATACTTCTACCCACTATGTTTTAATTTTAATTTTATGAATATATATATATATATATCACACTAGAGGCCTGATGCATGAAAATTCATGCAAGAGTAGGCTTTCCTTCCTCTGGCTGCTGGCACCTGGGACCCAGGCTGCTTTCCTCTGGTTCCGGCTTCATCAGGAATGATGTCCGGTCTAATTAGCATATTGCCATTTTATTATTATAGAAGATTATAACTTCTAAAGGGGATAATTTATACAATCAGTGTCCAACAATTATCAATTTTCTAACATTAATAAAATGGGAAGAACTAATTATCATGATTTCTAAGAAGAAGATGCCTTGGACAAATCATTACTATGTGGAAATATTTTTAAAAATAGCAGCTTCTAATGATGACTGAAATGAGTTTAGGAAGTTGGCTGCAGAAAGGCCAATTACCTGAGGAGCTCCACAGTCTCAGAGTACATGGTATATGGAGACTTTGCTTCTAGAGGGTCACGCTCCATGGCGTTGCCACATTCGGTGAAAGACAGGGCTGCATCAGTATAATTCACAGCTTTGCCAAATTTCTCGAACTAAAACAAGAAGAAGATTTATCAATATGGTATTCCCTTCTATACTTCATATAAAGGAAGAGTTCTCAAACTAGGGCAATTTTTCATCCCTCCCTCAGGAAACATTTGGCAATATCTGAACACATATTTGGTTGTTGCCACTAGGGACAGGAGGTATCTAGTAGGCAGAGGCCAGAGGTGCGGCTAAACTTTCCACAATTCACAGGGAAGCCGCCACAATGGAGAATTAGCCAGCCTAACAGTGCCAAGGTTGAGAAACTCTGATGTAGAATGTATGAATTTGTATTAACAATAACATAACTGATTTAAGATTCTATTGTCATCATGCTGAGGTTGGTTGAAGAAAGAAAAGTAGCTAAGGTATCATGGGTGGTAGTATTATGTTGTTGTTGTTGTTATCTTTTTGATAGACCAGAATCAAAATCACTGCTTTGACTAGTTTCCATTGCCTAAAATTACTAGACTGGTCATTGTAGTATCCTGTAGACCTGCTTTCAATAAAACTGCTTTTTGTAAGCTTCAGGGAAAACTAACACATATAGTCTTTGTGAGCACATCAACCTCACACTCATAGAGAAGAGTAACAAATTGATGCTATTGTCATGAAAATGTGAAGCTATAGTGTGACTGTTGACAATAACCACACCACTTTCATTGTAAATAATGATCTGGAATATAGCCAAAAATATAGCATTACTAAATATTTTAGTTTAGTAAAATTTTATTTCAAAAGGTTTTAGCCTTGATAATGGTCACCATTAAAGTGATTTAGACATACTGATAACTTTATAATGTGTAATGAATATTATATATGATATTATTATAGTGAGTGTTTTTATAACAGTATTTAACATTTTCATTTTTGATAGCTGGATATAAGAATTCCACTAATGCAGAATTTTGCATAAAAGGACCAATAGAATACAGATTTAGCTATTTTAATTTCCTTGTGTACCTTATCAAAATATTTTCTATGAAACAGTACAGGCAGCAATTCTCAAAATGGCAAAGTGGCTGTTTCTAGCAAAGCATTAAGTACAACTATAAAATGATGAGTTACAGGTTCTGCATAATCTCTTGTTGTAAATGATTCTTTTTTACAAAAAATGCTTTTCAGCTTTTACGTAGTGCAGGAATTCTGTGGTTTCATTTCTGTGAGATGCTTTGGAGAATATTGTTTTCAAGGAAATTTAAAGTGATTTTCTGAAAACCTATGTATATGCAAACTATCTTCTCTTGGCTTACAAAACAACCTCCTGAGGTCATCTGGCTCCAAATATCTCTCCCATTTGGAAATTCATTTTTACACACTGATTTTTGAAAATGTGATTTCATTCATAAATCCACAGCTGGAAGGATCTTTAAAGATATGTTATCCCTATCACACCCTCTTTTTTCTTTTAAATTTTGTTTTATTACTTAAAGTATTACAAAGAGTGTTAAATAAGTCTCCATTTTTTCCCCTTGACCTTCCCCCCTCCTCCCCTACCCCTCAGTGTCTTGTGTCCATTGATTATGCTTATATGCATGTATACAAGTCCTTCAGTTGATCTATTAACTCCCCCCAACCTTCCCGAGCCTTCCAGCTATAGTTTGACAGTCTGTTCAATGCTGTTCTGCCTCTGTATCTGTTTATGTTCATCAATTTATAATGGTCTTTATTATCCATAAATAAGTGAGATCATGTGGACACCCTCTTTTCAAAAAGGTGAAAATGGTCCAGAGAAATTTCAAAACCATAGTGCCAGTTAGTGATAGAATCATATCCCCTTCCTGGGCCTCAATTTCTCCATCTATAAAATAAGGAGCTTGAATTACCAGGAGACTTCCAATTCTAGAATAGACATAAGCCTAGCAAAGATATCATACTCTAAATGAACGTTTCACAACCCTTTCTTTTTCTTCATTAGCACCATCTCCCAATGGGTATTTTTAAGATTTTTTTTCACACATTCCCATTAAAACTTTAATACCAATGACATCCTGATGATCTCTTTATGTACTATGACCCTTTGAAGGGACACACACCATTGAAACATCTAAGACTGTTTCATCCCACTCCCAAAAACTACTTTGTCCCCATAGGGGCAGAATCCACCTAACTGAAAATACATTGTGGTTAAAATACCAAGGTGGTTTAGGGGGAACATATAAACAGACCCTGGATGGCAGAGAGTGATCCTTATTCTGAATCATATGTATATGTATATGTATATGTATATGTATATGTATATGTATATGTATATGTATCTCTGTGGCTCTGATTTTTCTCTTATTTTAACATTTGGTCACAGGTGTGGTCTCACAAGTGTGTCCCAGTCTTCATCAGCTTATGGACCAGCTTGTCAAAGAAATAGTTATGTGCTCCCTTGTTCTGATTTTGACAGAGGGCAAACTCCAGAGTCTTTATGCAGTGAATCAGAGTTGAGGACATTTAGGGAAAAAACCCCACAAAACTTTGGTCTTCAAGCCAGAAGCATGGCCACCAATGTCACTCAAATCTCTCACCACACATACAATGGTCACAGGCACAGTCTTCCCAGCATCTCTAGTGGAGCTGGCACCAGCCTGCCTTGTTGCTTTCATCTGTAGAAGCAGAGAATGTGTTTCCAATGGACAGTTAACACCACAGAAAGGTTAACTGCAGACAATAGCTGAACAATTTGGACCACAGTGAGAAAATGACAAAAAGTAGAGAAACACCAGATGCAAGTCCATGGACAGTTGATGTTGGCTACCCACAAGTCATAGTGCAGAGACTGTCATGATACTTTCTTATAGCCCTCCTAGTATCAAACAATGGGACAGCTAAGTCCTGACTGCCACCATGTAATGATGGAGGAGGATATTATTTTTTAACTCAATGTGCTAATATCTCTAATTATGCTGAGGTTTAGTCAAAGGTTAGGAGTCTGCCATTAGAGCATTCTCTAAGGCAGTGGTTCTCTCAATCTTGACTTAACTTGGGAATCACCTGGGGAATTTAAATACCCATGTCCAGGTCTTAGTCTCAGAAATTTTGATTCCATTCGTCCAGAGTATGGCCTGGGAATCAGGATTATTTTAAAGCTCCCCAAGTGATTGAAACAGATGGTTGAGACCCCTTGTTAGGAGGATCAATAACAACTCAATGTTCTGAGCTCACTGCTATTGTAGATGACAAAAACATTTAGAGGCAGTGGGGCCTAGTGTCTTGGGAAATCCAGATGACAGAACATCCTCTCTTTGTACAGGGTCCTAGCATGGCCAAGGGCTTCATTCTGGAAACATGTAATCAAATGCAGCAAGAAGCTAAGTTTTTTATACATACCTCAGTTTTGCGAAGCCAATTTTAGAGACTACTTTATTAGCTCTCAATAACCCTCTTCCTTCCTATACTGGTTTCTGGTTTACCAGACTCAAAGAATCCCCCAACTTCTCCAGAGCAGTTTCAAAAGTCAGTTCAAATCCACTTGAAAGACAAGGATAATAGTATATGCCAGTGTACCTACTAAAGTTGGGACAAGGGAACTAGCAGTGAAAAAGCAAATACATCAATGGCAGGGTATCACAATACAAAGAAATCTGGGTATTACAGTGTTAATAAATTAACCAGCTCCAAACTCCCGATGTCAGAGCAGCAATGAGAAAGTTTGAATTGTATATAAAGTATCTTTGTTTTCCTTTAAAGCATAATACCCTAATGAGAACAAAGCAATGAGATGAAGCAAACCTACCAGTGCATCAGCTTTGTGCTTCAGCTTCTTAGCCTCTTGCATGTAATAGTCAGCATTGTGAACCCTAAAAAACCAAAATGACCTCTTTCAGAAACCAATGGCTCATATTTTTCATTAAAAACCGAACAGTCAAAACCATTTTTACTATAAATCCATTCCTATACAATGCCTTGAGAAGGGCAGATAAATGCTATCATTCATATAATAAATAACCTTGAAATAATTCTGTAAATGAATTCTGAAGTGCATAATGGTCCATTAGGATAAATAACTATAATCTCCAACTCCCACCATTCCAATTATCCAAAAAGATTCAACAAAATCTAGCTGTAAACCTCTTTGTTAATACACAGTTTTATCTAATAACATGAATAGTAAAGAAGGACACAGAATCCTAGAATGAAGCAACTGCCTTTGGAAATAGTAACAGATCTATGATTTAAATGGGCCAAAACATTTCTTGGTTAGGATAGGAGTATGTGAGGAAGATGGATATACTTTTAAAGCTACTACTGCTGGGGTCTTATTTTAGGTAACACGTTGTGTGGTGCTAGAAAAGTCATACTACCCCTACCCCCCATTCACAATTCCAAAACTGGGTCCATGATAATCTGGGGGCAACATACGAGTCATCAAAAGTGAGTTTGGGTCTTCGGACACTGGTGGTACTGGTGGAAAGAAGGGGCAGGGCTGCCCAGGACGTCATCTCCAGGTGACTGCTACCCATTAGGCCAGAAGTAATGGTAGAGGTGGTGGTGGAAATGGTAGTGGTAGTGCTTGTGGTAGTAGCCGTGGCAGTAGCAGTGGTAGTGGCTATGACAGGGATGGTAACAATGGCAGCAGAAGTGGCAGTGGCAGTAGCACTGTTGGTGACAGTAATGGTGACTGAGGTTGCCTTTTTTGGAGTGTCTCCCTCCTGGGAAAAAGGAGGACAAATAACTTTAATTAGATTTAGCTTTTTAGAACATCTTTTCATAAATGACTTGAATGCCAAGCCCACTAAGAAACAAGACAAGAGAGGTCACGGAAGATGGTAGGCACACAGTACAATTTACGTATCTTGTAACATAGAAATCCACACTGGAAATCTATATGATCTTATTAATCAATGTCACCCCAATGAATTTAATAAAAAATAAAACAAAGGTAAATAAAATAATAGATATAGCTTGAGAATAAATAAGTGACCCTGGTATATTTTATGAATTCTGTAAATTACCAGACTTTGTTCTATGATGACACTAATCACCAAGCTAGTCCAGGTGCTCAGATTATATAACCCCATCATTCTATAAATACAGTCATTGCCAAAGGTCTAAATTTGGTAGCAGATGTTATGGGAGAGGGAAGGAATGAGGAATGTAGGGAAGGAAAGGAAGAGAGTAAAAAAGAGGTGACCCTGATGTATATATTTTTGATAAATAAACCAGCCCACTAGAATAAGTACTCAGGTTACTGAAAAATAAAAGATTTAGTGCAGTCAAATACCAGCAAACCAGACATTGTATTGTAGTAGTCATTATCCTGGAACCAAAGCCAAAACAGTCTTTTCATTCACACAAGGAGCTTGACTCATTTCCAGCTGAGTGAATGCCACATGAATGCCTCCTCATTTTGAAGTCTTGGGATGGTGAAAGTTCATTTTAATGAGGTCAAAAAATCAAATGAGAAAGATTTCTGATGTAGTCCCATTTGTTTATTTTCTCTTTAGCTTCCGTTGCCCTAGGAGCAGTATCAGTGAAGAAATTCCTTCGGCACATTTTTGTGATTTCGCTGCCTGTATATTCCTCTAGTATTTTTATGGTTTCCCATCTTACGTTTAAGTCCTTTATCCACTTTGAGTTTAGTTTTGTGTACAGTGTGAGTTGGTGGTCTAGTTTCATTTTATTGCATATATCTGTCCAATTTTCCCAGCACCATTTATTGAAGAGACTGTCTTGGCTCCATTGTATGCTTTTGCCTCCTTTATCGAATATTAATTGGGCATAGTGGTTTGGGTCAATTTCTGGGTTCTCTATTCTATTCCTTTGATCTATATGTCTGTTCCTGTGCCAGTACCAAGCTGTTTTAAGAACAGTGGCTTTGTAATACAGCTTGATATCTGGTATTGCGATCCCACCTACTTTGTTCTTCTTTCTCAGGATTGCTGCAGCTATTCGAGGTCTTTTTTTTATTCCAGATGAATTTTTGGAGTGTTCGTTCTAGGTCTGTGAAATATGCTGTTGGTATTTTAATGGGGATTGCATTGAATCTATAGATTGCTTTGGGTAGTATGGACATTTTGATGATATTGATCCTACCAATCCATGAACACGGTATGTTCTTCCATCTGTTTATGTTTTACTCTATCTCTTTTTTCAGTGCCCCTTAGTTTTTCGCATATAAGTTTTTTACCTCCTTGGTTAAGTTTACTCCTAGGTATCTTAATTTTTTTGGTGCAATGGTAAATGGGATTGTTTTTTTAATCTCTCTTTCTTTAAGTTCACTATTAGTGTAAAGAAGTGCCATAGATTTCTTGGCATTAATTTTGTAACCTGCAATATTGCCGAATTCATTTATTAAGTCTAATAATTTTTGATTGGGTCTTTAGTGTTTTCTATGTACAGTATCATATTGTCTACAAATAAGCACAGTTTTATTTCTTTTTTAACAATTTGGATGCCTTTTATTTGTTCTTCTTGCTTGATCACAATGGCTAGTACTTCCAGTACTATGATGAACAGGAGTGGTGAAAGGGGGCATCCCTATCTTGTTCCTGTTCTTAGGGGAAATGATTTTAGTTTTTGCCCATTGAGTATGATGTTGGCTGTGGGTTTGTCATATATATCTTTTATTATGTTGAGGAATGATCCTTTTATTCCCATTTTGCTGAGAGTTTTTATCAAGAAAGGGTGTTGGATTTTGTCAAACGCTTTTTCTGCATCAATTGATATGACTATCTGTTTTTTATCTCTCAACTTGTTTATGTGATGTATCATGTTTATTGATTTGTGGATATTGTACCATCCTTGCATCCCGGGGATAAATCCTACTTGGTCATGGTGTATGATCTTTCTGATTTATTGCTGAAAAGGAAAGCATCAACAAAACAACAAGAAAACCCACTGCATGGGAGAACATATTTTGCCAATGACATCACTGATAAGGGTTAATATCCAATATTTACAGGGAACTCATAGAACTTAACAAAAGGAAGATAAACATTCCAATCAAAAAATGGGCAACGGACCTAAATAGACACTTTTCAAAAGAAGACATACAGAATGCAGAGGCATATGAAAACATGCTCAAAGTCACTAATTATACGAGAGGTGAAAATCAAAACTACAATGCGGTATCATCTCACACCTGTCAGAATGGCTATTATCAACAAATCAACTAACGACAAGTGCTGGAGAGGATGTGGAGGAAAAGGAACCCTTCTGCACTGCTGGTGGGAATGCAGACTGGTGCAACCACCATGGAAGACAGTATGGCATTTCCTCAAAAAATTAAAAATGGAACTCCCATTTGACCCTATGATCCCACTTCTGGGAATATATCTTAAGAAACCAGAAACACCAATCAGAAAGGATATATGCATCCTTATGTTCATAGCAGCACAATCTACCATAGCTAAGATTTGGAAACAGCCTAAGTTCCCATCAGCAGATGAATGGATTAGAAAACTGTGGTATATCTATACAATGGGATACTATGCTGCTGTAAAAAAGACGGAATTCTTACCATTTGCAGCAACATGGATGGAACTGGAGAGGATTATGCTAAGTGAAATAAGCCAGTCAATGAAAGAAAAGTACCACATGATCTCACTTATTTATGGATAATAAAGACCATTATAAATTGATGAACATAAATAGATACAGAGGCAGAACAGCATTGAACAGACTGTCAACCTACAGCTGGAAGGCTGGGGAGGGTTGGGGGGAGTTAAGAGATCAACTGAAAGACTTGTATGCATGCTATGAGCATAATCAATGGACACAAGACACTGTGTGGGGGGTGGGTAGGGGAGGAGGGGGGAAGGTCAAGGGAAAAAAAATAGAGACCTATCTAACATTTGTTGTAATACTTTAAGCAATAAAACAACATTAAAATAAATAAATAAATAAATAAATAAATAAATAAATAAAACTAAAAAAATAAATAAAATTGTCACTGATAAGAAAAAAAAAAGATTTCTGAGATTGAAACTGAGCTGTCATTGCCATAGAAATAATGTGATCCTGCTCAGAAATAACTGAGCTGACGTGGCTCAGTGCTGAGCGTCAACTTATGAACCAGGAGTTCATGGTTCAGTTCTTGGTTAGAGCAGGTACCTAGGTTGCAGTCTTTATCCCCAGTGTGGGGGATGCAGGAGGCAGCCAATCAATGATTCTCTCTCATCATTGATGTTTCTATCTCTCTCTCTCCCTCTCCCTTCCTCTCCGAAATCAATAAAAGTATACATTTAAAAAATTAAAAGAAGAAATAATGGGATCCAGATGAAGAAAGTATGCTGTAAAATTTGTAATTATGTGACAGCATGTGTTCCAAGACTACCTGCTATGTTTATTCACATAACAGACTCTCTATTCCCCATGTGGCAACTGTGAGAAGATCCTAACTGTTCTATATCTGACGATACTTGCCATAATGCCTCTTACTCTCTCTGTTCTTTTAAGTTTGTATATACTGAAGCCTGGTATCCCCCCAAGGTTCATTCCTCAGCTCTCTTCTTTCTTGACCTTGGCAGAATTTGACAATCCTGTATGCACTGTCACAGATTTGATAATAAGCAGGTAACTTCTAAACAGAAACCTCAGTCTTACTCTCTCCAAAACTCCAGACCTACAATGACCACCTTTGGAGAGTTCCACTAAGATAGCCCATTAACATTTCAAATTTATCTGAAGCAAAATTGGTAAACAAACCAGTTAACTATTTCTGTTAATTATAGGATGGTCTTCCCTGTCACCAAGGCTGTCATGTCATTCCTTAATGGATTTATCCATGTCATTCTTTAATGCTCATAGGCCAGGAGCATTAGAACTTGTGTATTCCTCACCTTGCCTTCTATATGAGCTACTCTTTTTCACTCTGCTTTCCATATTGATATTCTGCAAATGAATTCCTTTCAAAAAATTATAATGTTCCTAAAACTCTTTTTGAAAATCACTGTTCTATTTCATCTTTAATATCTTCCTCTCCATTACCCTTATCCAAACAATTACAAATTAGTATTCCTTGTATCTCCCCAACATCTCTTAAATTTGCCCCCTTCTATTCTGAAGCCTTAAAGTTCAGGTCCTCATGCCTTCTGACCGAGACTATCAAACAGCTTCCTGGCCAACTTCCAAACTCCAAGCTAGCTTTTCCAATCCATCCACAATAAGCTGCCTGCTAATCCGAGCTTTTTAAACAAAGCTCCACATATTTCACTACCTTGTGCCCAAGTACAAACTAAGGCTGAGTTCCTTTGCTGGCATGTAAGGTCATCCCTGACCATCTCTCACTACTCCTTCCCATGAACCTTCCACCAAACTAAACATACCCTATTTTCTTTGCTTTCCTGCTTTGCTTAATCCTGACTCTTAGAGTTGAATTCCTCCCCCTCCCCCCCAAAAAAAAGAAAATGGAAAAAAAATTCCCTTCATTACTTTTTTCTTTACCTCCTGACAACTTACTCCATTTTTAATTTTTAAAATTACATATAACATCAAATTTATCATCTTAACCATTTTTAGATGTACAATTCAGTAGTGTTAGGTTAATTCACAGTGTTGTCTAATTCTCTAGAACTCTTTCATCTTGCAAAAATGAAACTTTGTCCCCATTAAACTACAATTTCCCTCCGCTCCCCAACCCCTGACAACTGCCCTTCTACTTTCTGTATTTGCAAATTTGATTACTCTAGTTACCACACAAAGTGGATTCATTAAACATTTGTCTTTTTGTGATTGGCTTATTTCACTTAGCAAAGTGTCCTTAAGTTTCATCCATGTTGTAGCATGTGTAAGATTTCCCTTCCTCTTTAAGACTGAATATATTTCATTGTATGGATATATCACATTTTGTGTAATCATTTCCCTCCATTTCTAAACTCTATTCATCTATTATAATCCAGGTTAAGAAATGCATTCTCCTCAAGGAAAACTGCCTTATGTCTATGGCCAGAAGTGCCTTAATCCTCTTGGTGCCTTTAGAGATCTGAAGAATCTGACTTAATCTCTTCTGTAGAGTACCAATCACCAGATATTTTGTATTTTAGTTCTCTCCATATGTTTCAAGACTCACCTTAGATTGAGTGCTTTTTCAGCACTGGAATCATTTCTGATATATGATGCCACTACCCCACCCCACCCTGTCCACCTTCTCCTATAGCCTAGTGATTCTTATTATTTGCTGAATACATGTATGCCTGCCTAGTTAAAAAGGGTCACTTTAAAGATAAAAGTCAAATGTGAACATTCTTAATAGCCTTGAAAGTCTATCTTTTCCATTTAATCCTGGACCTTCTCTGACTGTCATAAATTCTTACCACCTAGAGTTCAATGAGAGAAATGTGCTGAGAGGCTACACATATAAAAATTATAATGATGGATATTTGAGAAAATAGTTTAAACATGATTATTGATCTTATTCAATCTAAGCAAATTCAAAAAATCAGTCTTCCAAAACTCCTAAGCCTACTTCATGTTTCTACTGCCAGAGCCAGATGGCCCAGATTGAACAGTGGAGTCAGCCTAAGACAGTGCCACTGTCTCTATGGTCAAAATGTGTGATAATAACCTTTAAACACCACATCCACCATGCACATGATATCAGTGTCAGTTCTGGCACAGCTGATTGGATGGAAATGGCTGCATTCAGCCATGATGGTGTAAGTTATATTAACGTGCCCTCTGTCCATATACACCCATCCATTGAGTTAATAAATAATCCAGCTTAAGTAATGCATAAATGGAGAAGACTCTGTGAGCACAAAATTGAAGAAGACACTTGTGGAGTAGGAAGAAGCCTTATAGATAATCTAGTCAAACACATTCATTTTATGGAGATTTCATAATTTGTCCAAGTTCACAGAGCAAAGTTATTGCAGTGCTAACTCTATGTCAAGTCTCTTAACTCCAAGCCTAGGGCAAAAATACACCACAAAATTTTTCCAGATTTCAAGCCATTAGTAGAAGGAATGGCCAAAGAAGAGATAGTTGGTGCTTCTTTCTATTATGGGATACCTCAGTGATTTCTTTAACAAGGATGATCAATTTATAAGTACAATTATAATCATATTTATCATGTTTCCCAGTAGTTTTTAGTTTTTGTGGAAATGACTTGGCAGATTCTTGTAAGCAATACCATTTGTCATAAAAGCATCTATATTAGGCACCTGATTATTTGGACAATATATTAGGCACTGTACAAAGTGAACTGCCTAGACATCACATATACCCTTCAAAAACTTGCAATAGAAAAGAATATCAGTTAGAGTTTATAATATTATATTCAGTATGAAAAATAAGACTGTAGTGTAATTACTGTTTAGAACAGAAGGCTTAATTCCTAACATTATAGGCAGCATTTTAAATATACATATTATGTGTGTATACATATACACATGAATTTCATATGAAACATGACAACTTAATTATAGAGTAATTTCTTTATATCAATGATAAAGCTTACATAGATATATATGTCATCTCAGTCATCTTAGATGATAGAAGACCTATAAACTAGGGTCCTTATAGCTTGGAGGCCTTCTGGTTTTTGATGGGATGTGAAATGGATACTCTTGGTTCAGGGTCTACCAGGTTGGCATCAGACATTTTAAAACTCATTGCGTTTCACTCATTTGCTTTTTCTATGACATTTAAAGGAGACTAGATAAATTCAGATGATACATCTGCATATACATGTATTTACACGGAAAGGCAGATACATTTGTCGTTAATATTTACTAATGACACTATTGCTCGTGGTTATGTACTTATATCTGGAAGAGATAAAAATATATTGTATGTGGATATAAAAAGTGATACAAATTCTTAATTATCTATGCTAATTGAGCAGCAGTATAGAAAATCCAAAGGACCCAGATAATCATTTAGTTGGGCTTAGAATCACGATTGTGTGATTTTATCAACAAATTCACCTTTTAAATTCCTTCATTTTTAGTCACTATTATTTATTTATTTTTAATAACACTTATTGGGGTGACATTGGTTATTAAGATTATATAGATTTCAAGTGTTCATTCCAATCTTACTACTCTGAACAGATTATTATGCAGAGACTCAGAATTTTAGGTATCCTGTAGTCCAAGCCTTTCATATCTTGGGAGTAGGGGACACTTATAAAATACCGACCACAGCATCTGGTACATAGAAGGCACTGATCATTTAGTGAATGAAAAAAACACAAATGGATGAAATGGGATTGCCCACAGTCACTAAACTGGGGCTAGAACTCAAAGTTACATCTTTCTACCACCCAGATTAGTAGGTATGAATGTACCAGATACTGTGGTTAGTATTTTGAAAGTGTCCCAAACCCCAATATATGAAAAGCTTGGACCAAGGGATGTCCAAAGTTCAAAGTTTCTTCATAATATTCTGCTTGTAGCAGTAAGACTGAAATTTAAAAAAAATCATTCTAAGTTAGAATAATTAAAATTTGAAATAATAGAGAATTTGTGTATTTGTGTGTACACACACTTATAGTTTCTCTCTGTCTCTTCCTCCCATCACCCTGCAACATCCCCATGTGGTCAAGTCTAGTTAGATATGCTGGATCAACTTGTTTCTACCTGATGATCATAATATTTCTCCTATGATGCTTACATTTACAGATATCCCTTTGAAAGTAGCACAGAATTTGCCTTCACTCCTCTTAGGTTTGGCAGAGGTGAACTGTCCAATCATAGGGATGTTTTTGTCTTGACTGAAGAGACCATTGTTGCCACTGATATTTCTGTGGCGTGGAAGATCCTCTGGCAGTGGGGAAAGTGAAGGAGGGAACAGCTTTTCTTCTTTTCTTCTATTTGCTCTCCTGGATGAATTATTTCTGTGTAAACAAAGAATGTGGGGTGTCATAAAATTTTGTCTGTCTTTATTCTGAATTTTCCTATGATGTTGGTACATTGAGCTGAAGTAATATTTTACTTATTTGTGATGAAGAATATATGGTAAAACATATGGACATAGAAATCTATAGAGAGATGTCTCTCTCTATAGATATAGCTATAACATATATATAAAAAATAAACATATGTCTTTGAAGCAGAACTCTACAATAAATATGTGTCTAATACAGTGTGCTCCAGTGTGATATTTATAACCTTTCAATATTGTTATTAACTAGTTTTTTGAGAAAAAATTCAATGTGCACTTTAACCTTCATTTTTAGGATAGTTTCTACTTATTGGGCCTTAGGACTTAACTGCACAATCACGCAATAAATGGTACAATAAACAATTAAATGAAATATATTTATTAAGATATACTATGCTTATACATTACTTAGAAATAAACAATGCACTAAATACTTTATTTTTTGTTTTGTGCTATTAACAAAGACTATTTTTAAACTGTTTTTATAATTTACTTTATTAAAAATTTCCCTATTCCTTCCCCCTTTGTCCACCTCCACCCAGCTCCTACTTCACCTTCCCTCTGGTCATCACCACACTGTTGTCTGTGTCTATGGGTTATTTACATATGTTATTTGCACTCTCTACTTTAGTGACACATTGCAAATTGCATATTTAAAATATTCTATTCCCAAGCTAAAGCATAACAAGCCCCTCAGCTTAAGTTCTTATATTGAAGTACTGATGTACGGTACCAAACTCCATTTGAAAAATATTTTGTCATACTGCCACAAGACACCTGCAATCCTAGAAGTACTCCTGTACATTCAAACTTATTTATCTGCCTATTCATTGGGCACTATTAAATAGACTGTGACTTTAAATGAAATAGAACAACTAAAACCTTTTGCTAGCTGCTTAGCATGGTAATTGGGTCATGGATTTTCATTTTAGTTACTCTCTTAGACCAGTCAATGTAGATTACTTGAATTTTAATTTTTTCTTAGACAACTAATATTGCACTGTGCAGCCATTTACATTTCATGATTATTGACTACAATTTTCAATTAACAAATTAAGTCAACAAGGACTTATGTTTTCCTCTTGGTCAATTTCAGTCAGTGTCTAGAAATATAGATTTTAAAAATCTCAAAGCCACAAATCAAAGATGAATGAGCATTCAAATGGTTTGGTTTTTTAAAATGATAGAAGTCAATGTAACCTTCTTGTTCCACTTCCTCTGTGTTGCTTCAAATTGCCAATTGTAGTAATATTTATCATCTTATTCATCTTTTGTTTCATAATGAGGCCCTATATCCACTTTTGTTTTGAGGCAAACATTTTTAAAATTTAACTGCTTCTGCCATTAATGCGATTGGTTAAAATTAATTAAAATATTTACTAATAGCCTTGCTGGTGTGGCTCAGTGGTTGAGCATAGACCCACATACCAGGAGGTCACCAGTCCGATTCCTGGTCAGGGCACATGCCAGGTTTGTGGGCTTGATCCCCAGAAGGGCATGTATAGGAGGTAGCCAACTGATGTTGATGTTTCTCTCTCATTGATGTTTCTGTTTCTCTTTCCCTCTCCATTCCTCTCTCTCTAAAATAAATAATAACATATTAAAAAGAGTATTTTTCCATGGATTTTTAAAGTTGTGTTGATATATAAAACAATTTTAAGTTGTGATGACTGATTAAAATAATGATGACCATAAGGATTAAAATTTGTGTTTATGAGGAAGCCCCACAAATATCAGCCTACACTAAGTATAATTACTGAGGCATCAGACTTTTGGGAATTTATGAAGAAAGATGTTAAGTATTGGCATCTGTTAAAGGTTTTAAGCTATGGCATCTTTAGAGGTGAATTGTTCATTATCCATTGGCTACTACAGTCATACTAGGCCTTACAATCTGCCATTGTATACAGTATATTACGTACTGCACAGTACATTCTGTGCAGTGACCACTAGTCACCTGGCCCCCTTTCCATCTGTTTGGTAGTGACCTAGAATCATGGAGTCTTTAATAATTTTACTAGTAAAAAATACCCAGGGAGCATTTTCTAGAGAACACTCAGTCACCATTATAGCTTCTTAATATAAGAACAATTTTAACTACTTTCTGCACTTGTTTTAGTAGGCTAGAGTTGAACAGCAGACAAGGGAAGTGTATTCCCACCCCTAATTTAATGTCTCATAGGCCTTGCTGATGGTTCATGTTCCAAAGAATTGAGGAGGAACTCTAGCTATCGTTGTCTGATGTGGTGTGGTATTCTTTGCTAGGTTTAGAATATTCATTTAGAAAAGTGAATGTGGCCTGACATAAATTTTTAAGGATTTAGTTTGAAGGGTCAACAAAGCACAAAGGAGCAAAGCTTGAGGGGAGGTTCCCAGGAGAAGATTTCTGAGAGGCAAGTCAATGCTTCATACTCCCTCAACTTGAGATTTTTTTCAGACTTGAAATTTTGGATGAGCATGAGAACCTGACTCAGGCCCTCCTAAATGAAAAATGTGCCTAGGTAAACACTGCTTTCCTAGCTACAACCAAAGAAGAAAGACCATAATGATCCAGATTAAAGAAACACAATTTTATGAGAACATTCACATTATTAGACATTTACTTAACATGTAATCATCTCTCTTCCATGAAATGGAAAGAGTGACAGGTGATTGGGTTGCTTAAGGAGAATAGCAGTGAAGAGTGATGGTGTGGCAATTCCCTGCTGTCCCCTGCCTTTTCTTTTTGCCACTGAGAGGCCTGAACTGCTCAAATTCTGGGAACTGCTATTGTAGTTGTTCCTCCTTGGAAAAAAGGAAGACCTTAGAATGACCATGTTTGACCACTGGAGAAAAAGCATGTTTCTCCCATATGCCTGGCCCACACTGGTGTGGAGAGCATTGGCTTGTTCTATTGTAAGAGTTTCTAGTTCTCAGACCTCTAAACATATAAAAAGATGTTTCAGATCAAACTTATAGCAGAAATACAGACACACTTCACAAAGAGCTTTGGCTCTTCAGGGAGGGGGCAGCCCAGGGCCCAAATCTCCTTATTATATTGAGTGAATCTAATGGCAATTGTTCTTTTCCTACTTTCATCTCAAATAAATAAGGATCCAAACAAATGGAAACCTAGAATTTCTTTCTGACATCTTATTTGTGGCAGATTGATACCATATCACTGATGTTAAACAATAATCTGTGAAATCAATGGTTAGCAGCAGTTAGCCAGATTGCCTCTCTGCTCTGGGCTGCTAAGAGGCTCAAAAACTGGTCTTTGATGGAAGTAATTACTAATGTTGAATGAATTTATGGCAATAATTATCCAGATGGAATGGTTCCAGTAATTGACATAATTGTTAGTTAAATGATATTTATAAGACAAAAGAACACAGTCACAATGCTTGGTAGAAACAGAGAAGGCAGGACTTCTCTAGGGAAGGCTGGACTATTTGAGTGAGGAGAAAATAAGGAGAACCTCCTTCCTGATTCTGGCACCTTCCACAAAAAGGCATAAAGGTAAAGAGGTGCCAGCTGATTGGAATTAACCTATTGATTCCTAGCTGGCTTTCTCCAATACAGAACTGCTTAGGGGAGTGTCATTTTCAGATAGCTTATCTCTCTGGCCTTCCAGACATGTCATTCTCCTGACCTCTGAGGAGTTCTAGATATAGCTACTCTAAAGTTTCATATTAAGGTTAAATAATGATACCACAGAAGAAGCATCAACTGGGTCATCCTGTCAAGCCCAAGGGGTTGCTTTCCAGGGAAATTGTTTAATCACCATCAGAACTAGAGGTGCTAGAGTCAGGTGATGTGGTTCCAGCAATAGGTGTGTTTGTTTTTTTTTTTGATATTGCACATTTTTAATTCATTTACTTCCTTTTTCCTTTCACTTAGTGCTAAAAGTTCATGTTGGCCAATGTTGGTAATCAACATAAGTTAGAGTAAATAAATGTTAAAAAGCTCATGGTGTCACTCCAAAGTTGGCAGTCTATATTCCACCCCTTAGCCTAATCTTGTTAAATCAGGAACAGCTATCAAGACTGGACTTAGATTTTATTTTGTATTTTATGTAACCTGGGACAAACCCTCCAAAAAAGTTTTTTTTTTTAAAGTCTGAACAATTGAAGTATCGTACAAACACAGGGAAAACTCACTCTTTAGTGTAAGAAGGCTTGTGGGGTGGGGCTGGTGAGATGCAAGGGGGTAGCAGGCAGATAGTGGTGGCCTCCTCCAGACGTTGCTTCTTCTCAGGGATTTTTTCTGCAACTTCTGTTGGCTTTAACAGGATAAAATGCACAGTTTAAAATAAATAGCACATGTAGACTTTTAAAAACAATGAGCAAGGTAGACAGTTTGTTTCTCTTTTACCTTCTAGATTAGATAGAGAAATTAAATATGCACCTTTGATCAGACAGAAAAGCAATTAGCCTTGCCTAGCCTACTCCTAACAAAACTTGAAAATTTTAAATTGCTTTTTAGAAAGAGGAAGGAAGGGAGGGAGTGAGGAAAGGAAAGGAAAGGAAAGGAGAGAGAGAGAGGGAGAGAGAAAGAGAGAGAGAGAGAGAGAGAGAGAGAGAGAGAGAGAGAGAGAGAGAGAGAGAGAGATCAGTTGTCTCTGAACACACCCCCACCAGGGATTGAATCCTCCGCCTTCTGATGTATAAGATGACACTCCAGCAACCAACTTTATCACATCAGCCAAAGCCAAAATTTGGCATGTGAGACACTTGAACTGTGATGTGAACCTCTGATTATAGTGAAATCTATAATACCAAAAATAAAGAGAATCTATACTTTTAGATTAAAATCTCATACCAAAAGTAAAGAGAATCTATACTTTTCAGATATTCTTCCCATCAATAAATGAGCAATTTAGGAACTAACATTGAAACTCTAACATGACATAAATGATGTCCAAGCATCATAGATTGTGAATAACATATAAAGGGCACTAGTATAATTTTCTTAAATTACATAAAGTATTACAAAGATTAGTACAAATATCTCTTTTTTCCCCTGCCCTTCCCCCAGCCTCCCCTATCCCCCAGTGATTTGTGTCCTTGATATTGGCTTCTCAACCCTGATAATTTCTAACACTTCCTCCCTGGTCATGTCAAACATGGCATTTCACATGGAAAGTACCATTGTTTTCACCAAAGACTGCAGTCTACTGCCATTGCTGTCCTTAAAAATAAGACTGAAGATCAAGTTAAAGAACAGCCACTGTTCATGATCACTTGGCAGACCACATTAAAAAGCTTACCTTGTGCTTCCTCTTGCCCTTAAGGATGGGTTTTTTCACAGCTGCAGCAGCAATCTGACGCCTGGGTTTTGAGGAAGCCTCTTTGTAGTCTGGCTTGGCTGATGCTGCTTGGAGTGAGTTGTGGCCAGGTACTCTAGATAGTAAGTCAAGGTTAATCTTTACCCAGAGTTTTTTTGGATTTTCCTGCTCTCTTAGAGGAGATAGAAGCTCAGTTTGCATTATAGAGATGGGTGAAAAAGTTGGCTCCTCATTATTGATGGATAAATTGTTATAGCTGCTGCTGCTGATTAGGGTGCTGGGGGTCAGGCTAGCACCACAGGTTTCCTTGGATTTGGCAGAATTTCCCCCACGAGCAGTGCAAGGAGGCAGGACTTTGATCTGCAGGGTTTCTTCCTGATCTGTGTTGGAATCAGATGTAGATGAATCTGTTTCAATGAATTCCCGGGACTTTGGCACGATTTTCCCAGGTCCTCTATATTTCTTCCTCTCTGAAGCCAATGGGATGTTAGACCTTGGTTCTTTCCTAGGGATTGGTTTGTGGGCAGTGGCTTTGTTGCGGCTTCTTGGTGGGTCAGGAAGCTCCACACTTACTTTTTCTTTGGGAGTGCTGCTGGTAATATTTGGTTTGGGCCAGGTCAACTCATCAATGTCAGTGTTCTTCTCAACCTTTTTGGGCTGTTTTTTCCCAATTGTCCTTCGAGAAGCTGTCTCAATAGTTTCTGACAACTTATGCTTCAAAGCCTTTGTTTCTAGAGTTTTCTGGGTGGGCCGTGGACGGGCTTTCTCTCTGATGAGACTGAGGAGAGGCCTCTCTTTGGGTTCAGCCAGGATCTGGTTGGGGGTTGTTTTCACTTTGACCTGGACTTCCATTGGTTGGACGATTGGAGGAGGCACAGAAATCGTCTCCATGGGTGTCTCATTTTGGCCACAAATAAATGATTTGTTCTGCGATGTCACTTTGTTAAGCCACTTATCCAACTGCCACTTGTTGGTTGAGGGTGGTTCAGGCTACAGATTGAGAAACAGCAGCAATAATGAATTTCTTATCTGGGAAAGATTCAGGAGGACTCTCAGTACACTGACTTCTGGTAAAAGCTTTGGATGTTAAGTGGACATTCACACATTTACAAGCACACACAAAGAATCCACATTAATCAAATTACATAGAGAGCCAAATACATCACAAATCAGCCCCAATCTTCTACTTTAAACTAATTTCCACTCTTCTGAAAATATTCTTCACCCTGGCCAGGAAGGAAAGACTTCTTCACAGAAAGATTTTTTGTTTTTGTTTTTGTTTTGTTTCCAGGAGTGTATAGGGAGTTCTGGGGTAGACAGGAAACCTTTTCTCCAAATCCTTTGGTGAGACTCATTACTTAACCTATTACCAGGAGGCAGAGGTAATGATCTCTGGTCCTGAAAAGAAATATAAGCATGCCTCATGTGTAATTAAAAAAAAAAGACTTTCTATCTGCCAAAGTGCCAATGCCTCCTATATGATGCTCTAATTCATTATAAAAAGAATAGGAGCTTCGTAGTTTTACTGAAGGCTGAAAATATTTGACTTCTGAAAAACCACTGCACTTCCTTGGGGTATGGGGACATGCATGCCAACATTAGTGTCCACTGTTAAGCCATGAAAATGATGCATATAATTCAGATGTTTGATTCCTAAGTCTGAATTCTGCCTGTTTAAATAAAAGAGCCATCATTTTTATTAGAATTTCTCTTCTTTTGAAAGATAATGTGCCAGCACTGTGAGAAGCTCTTGACTTGCATTTACTCATTTCATCCTAATAACAACTCTATGAGGTCTTTGCTATTATTATCCCCATTTTACACATGAAAGAATAAAGTCCTGGGAGCTTAAAAAATAACTTTCCTAATATATCACATATAAAGCTATGATGGAGTCAGGCCTGAAACAAGGATCTATGTGTTACTAGAACTGCTGCCCTAGTTTCAGAGCTATGCTGCCAACAGTTGGAGCCAATAAGATTTCTTGGGCCCTTAACCTATTACCCTGTGCAGGTTAGAATCATAGCTACTAAAGTGTTTTTAATTTTGTCACCCTCTATTGGCTAGTACCATAAGCATGAGCTGATGTCTTTCAGAAGAAGATCACTTCTTGTATTTAATTGCCAAGTGGCAATTCATTGAATCAACCCACAGTAAGGCATGGTGTCCCCAGAGCCAGAAATGGGTCTTGACTGGCTTCACTGGTTCTCTAGAAAGAGAAGTCTATAGCCTAGTTATTACTGTTGCAGTTTACATGTGAGGAAGCTTGAAGGTTCAGAGTAACTGAGTCATACAAATCAGTCATCCAGCCACCATCGGCCTGTTAGGAACTGTGTGAATATATGTTTTAGAGGGGAACATACTATCAAATACCTGAACACTATTATGAAGTATTTATTGTGCTAAAATAATTACCGTGCTGAAATTGTGAGTGCATGTCTGGGTATTTAGGGCACTGCGTTGGTGACAGGAAAGACAGGCAAATCTTGGTTGAGGCACTTGCCACTTCACCCACCTCTGGAGTTGCCACTGGAGGCAACTCATTGGATTCGCTGTCCGTGGTGCTGCTTTCAGTGTCTGAATCTGACTCTGAGCTGCTCTCTGAGTCACTGGAGCTGCAGGATCCCCCACTGGCTTGCACTTCAGGTGGGGGCTGAGACATGGCCAAGGATGGGCTGAAAGAAAAATGACATCATTCATTGCCTTTTTCAGTCTCAAACCACCAGAAAGAGCCCAGCTCAGCATAAGGACCTATGATCTGTGAGATATAGGCAAAGTGGAGCATTAAGTCCCATTTCACAGATGGAAAATATGAGACTCAGTAAGGGGCCCATGGTCAAAGGTTTCATTAAAACTAGGTCTGCGTGTGTCCAAGTTCCCTGGGTTCCATAACACTGCCTTCTCTCTCCAAAATATCTTGTGCCCTTCACTCCACATGAAAACTTAAAGCCAATGTTGCATGGAGATAGATACAAATGCACAGCTTTAGATTATTGTTTTGCATGTATCCTAAATCTTGTATTTAATTATTTATTTTTAATTATTTTTGTTGTTGAAAGTATTACAGATTTCTCCCTTCTCTCCCCATTGACCCACTCCTCCCTGCTCCTGCACCCTTGATCCCATTTTTTTCCAGTTAAGATAATTTTCATTTTCTGTTGCTATTTTTTTCTTCAGAAACCCATAGGTTTATCAAGGGTCTCTGATTTTAGCTATACACACAGTATAGTCTTCTCATCAAGAAGGGGCAAGTTCAAGCCTCATTTTAATGAGAGGAAACAGGTCCAGGGAGGGGGAGGGGATTGCCTCTGCCTCATAGCTAGTTAGAAGAGTGAGACTAGAATCATAGCCTCCAAGTTCTCTCAAAGGGCAGAGGCTGTGCAAAGCATATTTACTGCTGGATGTCCAACACCCAGCACTCAGCATCATGGTGACCATAGTTGACTATATGAATAAGGGAATGAGAGGGTGCACTTTTTGGCCTCCTCCACCATTATATTTTGTAAAATCTTTGTAAAACTCTTACCAGGAGGGATGATCATAAAGGATCATTTCTAATGATTTATTTTATATTTGTAATTCTAAGCAAAACATTTGAAAGTTGATATTATTTGCTACTTTGCCTTTTTTTGTTACTCTTCCTAAGTAACCACTTGCTTTTTAAAAAAATTTTGTTTTATTGCTTAAAGTATTACAAAGAGTGTTAAATAAGTTTCCATTTTCCCCTTGAGTTCCCCCTCCTCCCCTACCCTCCAGTCTTGTGTCCATTGATTATGCTTATATGCATGCATACAAGTCCTTCAGTTGATCTCTTAGTTCCTCCCCCCCAACCCTCCCGCACCTTCCAGCTATAGTTTGACAGTCTGTTCAATATTGTTCTGCCTCTGTATCTGTTTATGTTAATTAATTTCCATTTGCTTTTTGTATCCCATAACAAATCAACCTCTGCTCCCTCTTGGCATGCCGGGGTATGTAATCTCCTTTTTGCCCTTTTTCTGACTATCTCTTTGGACCAACTTTTGCTCTGCTTTCGCTCAGAAATGGGTATCTAAAGTTGGGGGAGGGTTCTCATCTCCCTCTATCTCATCAGCCCAATCTCCTTTTTGTTAATCATGGTGAAAGGTGGTTTAAAAAACTTTCAATATGATACCATAAGATATTCTGGAAGCCATGTACTGAAACTAGGATTACTTTGCCTGAAGAAGACTGTGGAGCTAGTAGGAGAGTGGTTTATATGATAATAGTCTTAAAACAAACTAACAAACAAAAAATCTAAAGGTCTGCCCTGTTAAATGGTATGAATTTATTCTGAGGGCTTTCCAAGGTAAAACTAGGGTGACTGATTTATACATCTAGCCAGGAAGGTTTCTCTTCAACATCAGGAAGGAATTCTAAAAATCTACAACTGGCCAGTTAGCTTTATACCCTTAGGTGACTGAATATCTGGAAGTAAAGAATGTGGTAGAGGGATTCCTACTGTAGGTCCAAAGTGGATTGGGTTAACTTTAGGGTGTCTTCCACTGCATTTTGTGTTTTAATGCTCACAACAGTACTGTGAGTTATACTCTTACTACCATTTTACAGCTGAGAATACTGAGACTTAGTACCAAACAATATCAAGTTGAAAACAGTTTTAACAATATAATGGGACAAATGTCCATGTTCAGTTTCAAATAAATGGAAAGAAAAGCAACAAGGCATTCTGGATTCAGCCTCACCACAGTATGAGGTGTGATGGCCCTGTAGAGGATGCTGGCATGTTCCCAGTAGGGTTGGTCAATGCTGACTAATGGGTCATTGTATCTTGAGAGAAACACACTTTGCATTTGGGAGAATAAACTGATAATTCAGATTTTCTATAAATAATTAAAAGCCACATTTACTTTTCTACATTTAGTCAGAGCTATTTTGATCAAACAGCTAAACAGGTAAAAAAATAATATACAGCCTAGTAAATTCATCTATTTTGCCTTTAAAAATAATTTTTAAAGGGGAGCAAAAGAGGGAATAAAGGCAAGCAAGTGTATGTGAATGCTGATTCTCTTAAACCCTCATCTCCATCAAAGCAGAGAATGAATGCTTGGCAGGTCACATTCATAAGGAACTGAGAGAGGGCCACAGGCCACAAATCTAATATAAGGACAAAGCCTTCCGAAAAAGAATTACAACAGTCACAAATATTAGGTGGAGTAAGGTATGAACTTCATCTGCATGATTTAAACCTGAAAGCTGCTTCCATCCAGGAATCTCCCCACTGTGTCTATAGAACGGGTCTGGAGATAGAGGGTGCCAAACTACCTATCAGGAGAGCCTGGACAGTTTACAGGCTGAATTACCTGGAAGAGTGCAAAGCTTCTGTATTTTTCCTTGCTTGGTTTCTTCTTTCTGTTTCCCATGAGGCTTAGAGTTACCTCTTAATTTGGGAAGTGGGTATTCCTCTTCTAACCTCTCTATAGACTACATTTTTTCTTTCAAGGCTCTCAAAGCCAATCTCCTTATCAGTACTGTCTGCTACCCATTCATGTCTGATTTATTATCTGGTATATCACAGATACTTCATTAAGAGTTAAGCTTCCAAGGCCAGGCACTTTACATACCATACATATACTCTGTAAAATGCCTGGTGCACTGAAGACACTTAGAATGAAGCCATAAAAAAGTTTTCTCTATAGATCTCTGGGAGAACTGTCTACTGTCTATGTCCCTATGGTCTACCCCAATGAAATATCATCATTATTGGATCAACAAAACCAAAATACTTTTTAAGTGCAGAACACTTGATAATATTTCAGTATTTTCACTCTTATGACCTCATGTGATTGCTACAAGAACACTGGTGATAGTGGGGTGGGGTTGAGAATCAGATGGACTAGGTATCCTACCCACTTTACACATGAAGCTCCAATATCTTTTAGCCAAAGTTTTGTGACTAGGTTCCAAAGGGGTTGGGTGGTGGGTGGGCGGTTTCACCAGGGTATTGTGACGGTTTCTTAAACACCACATCTTGAGGAAATGAAAAGAATCAGTTATCTACTACAACATCCATCCTTGTAATCATAACAAAAGGCAACAGGAACACAGAATTAATGCCAAATGTTTTCTTCAAGTGACATAATGAGGTAGCTTGCAAAAATTTGCAACCATTCATGCTAGGAAAACCTTGTTGCATTTGACTTATTCAAATGACAAATCTCTTTTTTTTTTCTCACTGAGGCTAGGAAAAAATATTCACAGTTGACAGCTAATAACTCCACATTTCTTAATAATTTGTGATGATTAAACAGGGAAAAAGTAAATTTTCTTTATATTTCACATCATTGTGGTTTTTAAGTTGTTTTTAAATACATAATAAACATGGTACTAAATTAAAAGTATGCAGAAAGAGATACAATGAAAATGTATCTTCTTACTCTGTACTGTCATTTTATCCAATTTTCTAGTTTTCCACTGTTACCAGTTCCTTCTATTTCTTCCAATGATGTTGCACACATTTATGAATGTTGATTGGTGTGATTTTAAAATAAAGGTTTTTAATTATAAAAGTAATACCATAAAAATTTTTCTGTATATGCAATGGCAAGGCATTCAATGAATGACATTGACAGTCACATACACAATTTCTAAAATAAAACTCATACAATTTCCTTACTGAATGTGTCTTTATAATCATGTCTGAAATATATTGTAAATACAAGCGTTAAAATACCTAAGTGAATAACAAAAATTACAGCTTGCAAAATTGCCCTTTCTCACCCTAACACACACAAAAAAAGAGGAAATAACATAACATGTAACCAAGAGAAGCAGAAACTGTTTGGTCTTTCTGGGTGAGACCAGGCTACAGGATCCTAATCAGGAAACAGTTGCTGATGGTCTTCCATGAAACTTCTTAAAGATGTGGTCAATATGTGCCCCCAACAATCACTGTCCAGCCTACTCCCCATTGCAAATTAAGTGTTTTTTCCTTATTTTTCTTGACCTCACTCCCTGGTGGACTAAAAGTTTTACTTCTTTTGTGCTTGGTCCCAGTGAACATATACAACATGAGATCTCTTGGCTTCAGAATTTACAATAACTTCCTCACAGATAAATATATACTCTTTTCTACAAGATTTTTAGAGATCTGACTGTGAAATTGTATTTTCCTTAAATACAATTTTAAAAATGCCTTACCTTAGTGCCAGGTTTTTATTTCCTTCTATTCCCAACACACCTACCACTATGGTCTCCTCCCTGCTCCAACATTGCCTCCATGCCTTTTCTTATATTGTTTTTCTGTTTAGAATACCACCTTTTCCCCTCTCTTCTGCTTGCTTATATCTTTATCTTTTAAGCTCAAATTCAGATAACATTAGGTCTTCTCTAGTGACTTCAATTCTCACAGATGCCACCTTTTTCTCTCTTTTCACTAATTGCATCATACTTTATTGCTTGCTTATTCTTGAATTATTTCATTGTACTAACCTTTTGCCTGCTCACTAAATTGTACATTCCTTGATGACAGGGGCCATATTGTACAGTTATTTTGCATATCCTAAGGTGACTAGTATAACTTGTAAATAATTCTCTTGTTATGAAAAATATTTCAAACTAGAGGCCCAGTGCATGAAATTCGTGCACTGGGGGAGGAGGGGAATTGGGAATCCCTCAGCCCAGCCTGCACTCTCTGATATGGGACCCCTCAAGGGATGTCCAACTGCCAATTTAGGTCCGATTCCCGTGGGCAGTTGGGCATTCCCCTCACAATCCAGGACTGCTAGCTCCCAACCACCTGCCTGCCTGCCAGCCTGATCACCCCCTAACCACTACCCTGCCAGCCCAATTGCCCCCAACTGCCCTCCCTTGACAGCCCAATCACCCCTAACTGACCTCCCCTGCAGACCATCTAGTGGCGGCACCAATCTTGTGGCCACATGGGGGTGGCCATCTTTGACCACATGGGGTGGTCATCTTGTGTGTTGGAGTGATGGTCAATTTGCATACTGGTCATGACTAATTAGCATATGAGGCTAATTAGCATGCCCCTCTCTTATTATTGTGTTGGAGTGATGGTCAATTTGCATACTGATCATGACTAATTAGCATATCTGGTCATGACTGTGAAGGCATTATGATCAATTTGCATATTACCCTCTTATTCGTATAGATGGCTTCATAATTAATAGAAAATCAGCACAAACAAGGTCACCTGGTAAAGAACAATACTTAACTATGAAATATTTATGTATTGCTGACTCTAAGCAGAAGATAACACCTAGGCCAGCCTATCCAACACCAAAACATCCTGAATCATAAGTTAATTTGATGAAAATAATTAAGCAAATAGGTTACCTGATGCTAAATTTATAACCTTCCTCACAGTGTCTGACTCTTTCTTTAACTTCAATTCCAGTGACAACATACAACTTCTTTGGATGAACATTTTCAATGTAATCAATATTTACAGCAATAATCATTGGTAAGTCACAATACACATACATGCATGAACATAAGAAATAAATGGTGTGGCTCTTACTAAAAATTAGTGTGACATACACAGAGACTTTCATATTTTTAATTAAAATGATGATTCCATTATTCTAATTTGTGTGAAATGTGAGCTACTCTCATCATATAATTTTGATACATGAACCAGCCCATTCTACACTGTGCCTAATATTAACTCCTTTTTAGTTGATGATGTTTCTAGTAGCATAATTATTTTTCTCACGGAAGTAAAAATATTCAATCAATTTGGGATTAAATATGAGGTTGAAGGACTTTCAGAAAATACAGAAATAAATCTCCTAGCCCACATGCATTCTAATTATGACACCCTCACATTAAGAATAAAAAGGTGTTCCCTTCCCATGATAAATGGGCCTGAAAATCCTCCCCAGCATTTACTATAAATCACAAAAGACCATTAATAAACAGGCAGGAAAAATGACAGTTTCTACAAGAATTCTTTGCCTAAGACTATCAATGTCATATTTAAAACTGACATCTTAAATCTTCTATACTGAAGCCCTTTGAGTAAAAAAAAGCCCAGCTGTTTTAAACAGAATTTTCTGTGCCTGTTATTTTGAATGACAGTAAAGGAAATACTGGATCTTTAATCTCATCATATTATCTGACTAAAAATCTTGCCCTCTAGCTAACAGTCTGCATCCTCATCAATGCTAAAATAAGGAGGTCAAGTGCAAATAAGAGAAGAGGATATCACTTTCTTTATACTTGGGGAGCTCATTTGATCTTGCACCCCACTCGCTTTTGATGTCAAGAAGAAAAGTCTGATCATGGCCACCAGTAATAAGATAGCTAAGTACAGGCTGCCTTATTCAACATTGACTCCCATGTATGGCATGGCAGGGCTTACACTTGAATCTGGATCAATAGTAACAAGAATAACAATCCCATATTACAAATGAACAGAGTTACTTAAAAGTTGACCTAGAAAAAAATGGAAACAAACTTAGGCATTTCTCTAAGAACTAGCAGGTTGTATGATATTGACAATTAAGCTAGTAATAATAAGGTCAGAGTGTTTGGTTTTTATTACTAACAGAAATTTGTCATGTGGAGGAATTTCTCAAGCAGAGAATTAGAAAAAAATTATTTTTCCAAGGAAGGCAGGATGTAGAATAAAAATGATTTAAAAACATATAATTAAAAACACCTTCTGAGGTTAAGCAAATTACATTTGCAATCATCAGAGAATCCTGGTGATTTGCATGTCCTGAAAGTTATGCCAATAGCAAGTCACAATTATATGGAATTGCCACTAACTGAGCCGAAACAAATCTATGTCTTAGGGATTAGAGTGAAGACAAGGTATTTACAACTTGGGCATGAGGGAAGGTGTTAAATGTCTGAAACAAGAAAAATATGCTCACTTGCAAACCATGAGATGTATACTTTTTTATTTTAAAATTTGTTTTATTTATTTTTTTATTTTGTTTTATTGCTTAAAATATTACAAAGAGTATGAGATGTATACTTTTACCAGTAGTAAGATGTATGTTTTCTAACTTGATGATATCAATATGTCAAATTCCATTGCAGTTTTCAGAAGCACAAATTATTCTAGCTTCAAAATGATAATACCCAGGTACAGTACTCTTACAGTTAGAAACTTGGGCAAAAATAATTGATGTATAAAAATTTTCCAGAAAGATTATATAATAAAACCAGTGCACAGTCAGGGCTGGGAGGGACACGGGATATTGGCCAGCTGAGGAGGGACTGTGGGCGTATCTGACCCATATTGCTCAGTTCTAATTGGCTGGACCCCAGCAGCAAGCTAACCTACCAGTCAGAATGTCTGCCTCCTGGCTGTCAGTGCACATCATAGCGACTGGTTGACTGGTCTACTGTTGGCCCCCTGGTGGTTACTGCACATCATAGCAAACAGTTGAGCAACCTTAGCATATCATTAACATATTACACTTTAATTGATTGAATGGCTGACCAGACGACAGGACACTTAGCATATTAGGCTTTTATTATATAGGATCTGCATAACACATGGACACAGACAATAGTGCAGTGAAGGCCTGGGGGTAGGGGGTGACAACAGGATGGAGGGGATCAATGGGGTGAAAAAAAGATACCTGTAATACTTTCAACAATAAAGATACATTTTTAAAAACCTTGTGAAAACTTATAGGCTTCTAATATATGTAAACAACCTATATGTTTATCAATGGATAAATGAAAAAAATGTGAATATATATATATATATAAATATATATATATGCCTTTACAAAGAAGGAAATCCTGTCATTTGCAACAACATGGATGAGTCTAGGAGACATTATGTTAAGTGAAATAAGCCAGATGCAAAGAAAAATTGTGTGTTCTAAACTATATGTGCAATCTTAAAAAAAAAATAAATTCATCTCATAGGAGGAGAGGGTAGAATGATGGTTGCCAGGGGCTGGAGGTGGGGGTGAAGGGGAAATATTAGAAAAAGAATACAAATTTTCAGTTATAAGATGAATAACTTCAGAAGATCTAATGCATAGCATGGTAACCATAGTTAGTAATGATATATTGTTACTTGAAACTTGCTAAGAATAGATCTCAAGGGGAAAAATAAAGTAGCTGTATGAGGTAATGAATGTGTTAATTAGCTTGATTGTAATAATCATTTCACAATGAGTATGTATATAAAAACATCAAAATGTATACCTTAAATATATAAAATTCTTGTCGATCATACCTCAATAAAGCTAGAAAAGAAACTGATAGGTTTCCAGTTGGTGATAGGGCAATGATAAATTCCTGGTGTTGGAACTATGGTTTATGAGACTTGGCCTACTCTTCAAGTAGTATAGATAATTTAATACATATCTAGCATGAATGATCTCAGATATTTGCATTATTTTTTATTTTTTCAAGAAAATTAACAAGGTAACAGTAATTATTTCAAGTTGTAGGAATGTTTTTTTAGCCTCCATTATTGTGAATGCAATGATATGAATTCAGTAGTGCAGATTGTTGAGCTGCAGCTCTGTGACCTTAGTTGTACTGAGTAGGGAGGAGGTTTGACAAAGTGATCACTTCATTCTAATAACTTCTTGCTAAAATAAAGTTATATCATAAGTTTTGCAATAGAAATCCTTGTAGCAATTGCATAGTGGAGATATATTTCATGAAAAGAGAACATTGCTCTTTCTGTAATTATGATCACTATGTTAAAGCAATAAAGAAAGTATGCTAACATAAAAGAAAAAGGAAGGAAGGAAGGAAGGAAGGAAGGAAGGAAGGAAGGAAGGGAGATAAGGAAGATAGAATTACTTTTCTTCCCTTTTCCTCCTCCCTCTTCCTCCTCTGTCTAATTCTGCTATCTAATCTAATAAAAGAGAAACATACAAATTGGTGTCACTCTGCTACACCTAACCCACGCTCACCAGCCAGTCAGAGTGGCCATATACAAATTAACCCAGCCAAGATGGCGACCGGTAGCTAAGGAGCTGTAGCATGCAGCAGGCTTGGTTGTCCTGGCAATGGAGGAAGCCAAGCTTCCCACCTGCCTAGGTCAGCTGTGGCCTCTGCTCAAGGCAACAAAGTTTGAATTATAGAAGATAAATAAACCCTAGATATCTGCTTCCAGCCAGCCTTGCTGGGAGCTTGGGTCACTGGGGGCCTTAGCAAGCCTCCAAATAGCCATCAGCCCCTCACTCAAGTTGGCCAGGCACCCCAGCAGGGACCCCCACACTAAAGAGGCTGTGGCCAGCCTGCAAACAGTCATCAGCCCTCACCCAGGCTGGCCAGACACCCCAGCAGGGACCCCCACCCTGAAGGAGCTATGGCTAGCCTGCAAAAAGCCATTAGCCCCTCACCCAGGCTGGCCAGGCACCCCAGTGGGAACCTACCCTGATCCAGGACACTCTTCAGGGCAAACCAGCCAGCCCCCACCCATGCACCAGGCCTCTATCCTATATAATAAAAGGGTAATATGCAAATTGACCCTGACAGCAGAACCACTGGGAATTACTGGTCACTATGACACACACTGACCACCAGGGGGCATGAGCTGCCCTGTGGTGTGTTCCCCCTGTGGGAGTTCTGCTCAGCCACAAGCCAGGCTGCCAGCTGCCAGCACAGCAGTGAAGGCGGGAGACTCTCTGTCTCCTCAGCGGCACTAAGGATGTCCAACTGCAGCTTAGGCCTGCTCCCCGCTGGCAAATGGATATCCCCTGAGGGTTCCCAGTCTGCCAGAGGGACGTCTGACTGCCAGCTTAAGCCCGATCCTCCTGGGAGCAGGCCTAAGCCAGCAGGTGGACATCCCCCGAGGGGTCCCAGATTGCAAAAGGGCACAGGTCAGGCTTGGCTCAGGGACACCCCTGAGTGCACAAATTTTTGTTCACCATCCCTCTAGTCTTTCATATAAAAGTTTCATTATTCAACATAATACTATCTGTATTAATGGTCCTTTATTTCTGATTATATATAAAATGACAAGAATGTCCATTTTTAGAAATGTTTCTAGTTTGTGTCTCATGTGCTTATAAGAGGCTAATGCTATGAAACATAACAATACAAATCAAATATTTAAAATATTTTAGTACTAATATTTAAAATAGTTTTTAGTTAACCTCATTCTAGAAAGAAGAGAAAGAACTTGACCTCCTGTAATGTGCATGCTATTATTGTTGTTATATAAGGGCAAAAAGGGCATGGCATCAACTGAAACATAAAGAGATTTTAATAATTTATTCCCTTGCTATGTTCTTTCTTTAGCAATTATATGTTTGGTAGCCATCATGTGTTAACGTGTTTCCAAATTGTACACAAATCTGCAAGAAACCAAAACAACTTTGGCTCTGTGATTTTACTTTCATTTAATATGATGGTTTATATGCTGTCATTTATTCATTTATTGGCCTGATGGCTTTTATGAGTTGTGATTCAACATAGGTTTTTTTTTCTAGTATCATGTTTTATAAAGATATGGAGAATGTAATATAAGTCTGATATAATTATGGTTATATTCCACACAGGACAATACTACAAATAAGAAGAGAGTCTAAAAAGCTGCTTAGCAAAATGATCTTACTATACAAGGCAGTGTGAAAATGTAAGAGGAATCTATAATGACAATGAAGATTAGCCATTTGCTCTCTAACCTTATTTACAGAAGCAATCAGAGGTATTCAGGTTGAGTTAATGACCCTGTCTCCAATTAATTCAATTATCTACAAACAACACTAGTGCAGTGGCTGCCTCAAAGTCTGCCACGCAGACAGAGGAAATACATAAGACTCCATTAAAAGTGACAATAATAATGCATTTATTACTGAAACACTATTGTATCATAAATAAATTCCTCATGTCAAATTATGCTCCACCCTTTAACAGAAATTCAATTACTGAAATAATAAAAAGATGGCATATTTTCCAAGTGTGTGCATTATAATTTGGCTGTTTAGTTACCAGTGGTTGGCTGTTTTGCAATTTTTCCTTCATAGACAATTTCTTTTGAATAAATGCCAGACTTTTTCATACAAATTTTATGAGCAAGTTGCAAAATGAAATTTTAAGCTTTTGAATCCAATTATGAAAGGCATAACTAAATCTATTATTTAAAAATTTCTAGTAAGCCCTTTCTGCTGTTCAGAACTGTCTTGTAATTGAGGTAAGCACAGGTGCTACTCATTATGGACCATTGTGCACTATCTGAATTCTGGGAACTGTAGAATTCAGATGGTTTAAATTCTGTGTGAATAACAAACAGGCTTGATTCTGCACTTATTTGTACAAGCTTGTATATAGCTCATTTGGGACTTCGAAGACACCTGCTTATCCTTTTGAATCCAAAACAGTGTCATTTATGTTCTGGGCATCCTTTCAATGACAATTTTGAAAAAGCAACACATTTTCTGCTCTTCTTTCATGCCCACCATCTCCTCTACCATGTAGTAACTTTAATACATCCTTTTCTTTGGTTATAGGAAAATTAGTTGAGTCAACCTGTGGCAATTACCCATGACAAGAGAAGATACAGAGCTGTAAGACACAAGCAGAAAGTAAAGAAGAACCAGTTTCTCCTACAGAAAGATGTCTTTGACAAAACAACTGTTTCAGGTGGACTGGGATATGGCTTATTTATGTTTAGGACTAGATTTGTTTGTTTATTTTCCTTTATTTTATCTGTTTTTTTTTTCTGGGTTCTCACATGTGTCTTTCTAATGTCTATCTTCCCTGTCTTTGCTTTTTTTTACCCAAATTTTATTGAGATATAATTGGTATAAAGCATTGTGTGAGTTTAAGATGTAGAACATGATGGTTTGATATATGTATCCTATATAATAAAAACCTAATATGCCGATTAACCAAATGATGGAATGACCAATC
The DNA here is from genome assembly GCA_004026665.1 of Murina feae. Taxonomy (NCBI): domain Eukaryota; kingdom Metazoa; phylum Chordata; class Mammalia; order Chiroptera; family Vespertilionidae; genus Murina; species Murina feae. The sequence continues at coordinate 16,515 of PVJC01005135.1, read as the reverse complement.
AGCAGGGGGCGGGGCTGGTGAACAGGCAGTTCCAGGCCAGCCAAGGCAAGTGCTAGTGGGCAGAAGGAGGGGATGGCAATCAGGGGAACAGCGGTGACTGGTGGCAGTGGAGGGGTGATCTAGAGGTGGGCCAGCTGCTCACTGGTTGGTGCCATTTTCTGATTGCTCCACTGGTTGCCTCTCAAAGAGGAAGGCCACCAGCAGCGGCAGAGGGGTGATGGGGGCAGGGCAGAAGCTGACCTCTGGTGGTCAGTGTGCTCCCATAAGGGGAGAGCAGCTCAGCCACAAGGCAGGCTGAGGGCTGGAAAGTGCAGCGGCAGTGGCGGTAGCCTCTCCCGCCTCTGCTACAGGGCTAAGGATCTCCAACTGATGGCTCCCAGACTGTGAGAGGGTACAGGCAGGGCTGAGGGACCCCCTACCCTGAGTGCATAAAGTTTTGTGCAACGGGCCTCTAGTCCTATATAATAAAAGGATAATATGCAAATTGACCAGATAGCAGTATGACCTATCACTATGATGCACACTGACCACCAGGGGGCAGACTCTCAATGCAGAATCTGCCCCCTGGTGGTCAGTGCGCTTCCACAGAGGGAGCACCACTCAGTCAGAAGCTGGGTTCATGGCTGATGAGTATAGCAGTAGTGGCAGTAGCCTCTCCCACCTCCGCGGCAGCACTACAGCTATCTGACTGCCAGCTTAAGCCCACCCCCAAATGGGGAGCAAGCCTAAGCCATCAGTCAGACATCCCTTGAGAGCTCCTGGACTGGGAGAGGACACAGGCTTGCCTGAGGGAGCCCCTGAGTGCACAAATTTTGTGCACCAGGCTCTAGTGAATTATAAAATGACTGTCACATTAAGGTTAGTTAACACTTCCATCATTTCACATAATTACAATTTGTATGTGTGTGGTGAGAACACTTAAAATATACTTTAAATCTCATTGTCTTTAGATAGGTAATCTGAAAGCATAGAACCTTATAATCACAGAGATGTGTTCATGCTTTAAATTGCAAAGGAAAACCCTACTCTTTCTCCTCTCCTGTTCCATATGGCCACAGGCAAGAAGCCATCAATTTAGCTGGCTTTTCCTGAGGAGGCTGGAACCTATACTACAGCCCTGAGCTTCTGAGTAATGTCACATGTCAAGCTGTTATCCCAGCTCTGCATATTTTGGTGCTATGACTAACTGTAATTATTCAATGGATTTACATTTTCTTTTGTTTTACTAAGGTCTTACCTGCTGTAAAGATAACACCTAAAATTTTGAAGTAATGCAGTAGTTCTGTTGCACAGCAGAAAATAAATGTAGATTATCTCTATATCTAACTTCAACTCCAAGTTGCAGCCTCCCACCTCACCAACACTGATTATAGGACATAGTTGAAGATATAGGGAATGAAAAATAAAATCAAGAGTAGAAATTATGGATACAAGTTTGAAATCTCTACTAGGAGACACCCAATTCATTCACAGTGTTTACAGAATCTGGAATATAATTTTTTCAACTAACCAAACATTTGCACTCCAAGGTCCTAGAGAAGTGTAATGGTAAAGCAAAGTAGTCAACCTATGTCCATTTTCAAAGTTATAATGCAATATTAACCAGCATACTGCTAACTTGACACTTTGTTACCCTTCTATTTATCTTGTCCATCAGGCAAAATTTTGGTCATGACAATGCTTAATAAAGCCAAACATACTTGATTAGCCCAAGTAAGTTATCACATGTCAGATATTAAATTACTACTGTGATTTGACAGTGCTCCACAGATGGTGTATTGGGATTTTACCTTTTCCCTTATTCACAGAAAGTGCATGGTAAAGTTCTATAGGGATGTAAATTATTTGGAAATCTTCATAGAAAATATTCGTCTCATTTGCACTTAAAAAAGCTTCCCTACAGACCTTATGTACTTTTAAGATTTATCTGAAAGATACACGAGAAGACTTCCAGCCAAAAAAATGTACATACTTAATGCAATTAGATCTCCAGGCAAGAAAATGTCAAAAGATAAGGCAAAATATTAGAGTGAATGTGAGTTGCGCCTTTCCACAGCTTTTCTGCTTTGATAAATATCTCCCGAGATGTCATTTGCTAGAAAGCCATGATTTTGCAAAACAGAAAAAAAAAATCCTGAAGTATAAAATATACTCTCTTTATTGCTGAAGTAAGTTGCTATTTTCACATTTCTTTCTGAAATCTGCTTTTATCAGCCAGTGGCCTTGATATTTGCCTTTATATCTGCATTTTTATCATTCTTATTGAAAACATGACAACTATTGTGAAATACTCAAATTGCAGGCAAGCTTCTGATTACATGTCAGAAACTGAGCTGGTGCTCTGAGCTTACACAAACTTTATCTCCTCTACAGCCTCTAGGAGGAGGCAATTTCACCTGAAATGAAAGATCACAGAAATTGGGGTGGGGGTCCATGAAGAGAACTGCAGGAAGGTCTGGGATAAGGTAATATATAATATGTGCACTTAACTTGTCCTGGAGAACATAGCACCAACAACATGACCTCTGAAAATAAGGTATTGAGATACAAGAGAATGGAAGGAATATGAAATTTGGGCACAGAATTGTATAAGAATGCACAAATTCTTAATATATATTTTCAAATGACAAAAAACAAGCTCATTGTTAGCCTGCCAACAACCTGCAGTTCATCAGGAGAAAGTCTCATATATATCTAATTTCAAAATAGATTAGTTTCCTCCCCTCTGAGTTTGAAGCCTGAGTGTTAGACCTATGCAAATTATTAGGATATGATGCATATACCATATTTTTGGGCATATAAGATGACTTTTTAACCCAGGAAAATCTTCTCAAAAGTCGGGGGTCAGGTGTTGCCTTATAGGGCGGGTGCTGAAACTTCTGAGCCAGACTGGAAAATCTGCGGTTGCCGCATATGGTGGGGGGAGCTCAAAAACAGCTGCACTCCATTGATTTGAATGGAGCCAGATGGAAACCGCAAGTGTCTCAGGTTGGCTCCTTTTTGTGCCGCAAATGGTCTCCATCTGGACTTTTTAACCCAGGAAAATCTTCTCAAAAGTTGGGGGTCGTCTTATATGCCCAGTCGTTTTATATGCTGCAAAATATGGTACCTCTTCTTTGATTCAACATTTTTAGAAGAGAACGTTTATTTAGAAAGTGACAGAGGTAGAAGAAGTGAGCCTTAGAAAAAATCTAATCTAATAAAAGAGTAATATGTAAATTGACCATCACTCTGAGACACATAAGCCACACCCACCAGCCAAGCCATGCCTCCCAGCCAATCAGAGCAGCTGTATGCAAATTAACTCAGCCAAGATGAAGGCCGGCAGCCATGGAGCTAGAGTAAACAGCAGGCTTCCATTGCAACTGCCTGCCTAGGCTGGCTGAGCCTCTGCTCATGGTAACAATGTTTCAATTATAGAAGCCATGGAGCTGAAATAAACAGGAGGCTTCCTTATCTGCCTAGGCCTTGGCTCAAGGTAACAAAGTTTCAACTATAGAAGATAAATAAACCCCAGAAACCTGGTTCCAGCCAGCCTCGCTGGGGCATTGGGTAAATGGGAGCTGTGGGCAGTTTGAAAACGGCCCTCAACCCCTCACCCAGGCTGTCCAGGCACCCCAGTAGGGACCCAAATCCTGAAAGGACTGTGGGCAGCCTGAAAACAGCTCTCAGCCCCTCACCCAGGCTGGTAAGGTGCCCCAGTAGGGACCCAAATCCTGAAGAGACTGTAGGCAGCCTGAAAATGGCCCTCAGCCCCTCACCCAGGCTGACCATACCCCAAAGGGGTGAGGCTCCCCATTGGGGGGCTTTGCCAGCCTGCAAACAGCCATCAGCTCCTCATCAGGCATGCCAGCAGGTGGACATCCCCTGAGGGGTCCCAGACTGCAAGACGGCACAGGCCAGGCTGAGGGACACTCCCCCACCCTGAGTGGACAAATTTTTGTGCACCAGACCCTTAGTAGGTTCATAAAACAAAAGAAGGGCCCTTGGAACTTAGGAGAAAGAGAGAGGCTAAAGGGAAAAACAAAATAAAACAAAACAAAACCATGCCTGGGGAAGGGAGTAAGTAAATGCACAGGGCGTGCTCCATAGAGTGGGCAATGCTGGGTCCTCTGTCCTCAGGGCTTTTTTTTAATACAATTTTTTCTTTATTGTTCATATTATTACAGTTGTTGCTCTTTTTCCCCCCATAGCTCTCCTCCTCTCAGTTCCCACCCCACTCTCTGCCCTTACCCCTGCCCCACCAGACTGACAATTCTCAGGGGTAAAGGGGTGTTGGGGGTGTGGGAAGAGTCTGGACAAAAATCGTCAACATTTTTTACCACCATAATCTTCTTTAACATTGTTACTGCCTACATTATATGTAATAACAAAACATTAATAATATTAATCTTATCAAGTTAATATGTGCTATAACATGTCCAAAGTCTTACAGACAGTAAGTGGCTAGGAAGAAACAATCCCACTTTTTGGTGTTTTTTCTGTGTTTTTTTTTTTTCCAGAACACTTTAAAAAAGTTCTGCTCTATTTCAGCTAATCACTCATCCATATATGCATTTTTCAGAATATATATATATATATATATATATATATATATATATATATATATATAATTTGTAACCCTCTCTAGTGATAATTGCAAAGGCATAATGTTTACTAATTATTATTAAGTTAATAGCAATGATGATGATGATGATAGCTACTATTTTTTATGCTCATACTATGTGCTAGGTCCTGTGCCAACTACTTCTCATAAACTTTCACTTATTTCTCACAAAACCTCCATGGTGAACATACTATTATATCCTCATTTTACAGGTGAGAAAACTGAGGTGTAGAGAGATGAAGCAACTTTCTTCAAGATTTGAGCGATGGTTTTTTGATACCAAAGGCTGTGATCTTTTGCTAGTACACTATACTGAATTAACTTAATAATTTAAATAAAATAATGATCACTATATTTCAGTTTTGGTTTTATATAAATACCCAGTTTTAAAAGTCAAATGGCTTTTCAACAGTTTAATAATCACAAAGCACAGTCATTGTATCATAGAATCATATAGCTGTAGAGGATTTTGGGGAATTTTTTTAAATTTTGTTTTATTGCTTAAAGTATTACAAAGATTATTGCATATGTATCCGTTTTTTCTCCCTTGACCTTCCCCTGGCCTCCCCTACCCTTGGGGGATTTTTAATCCATTCTCTGAATTGCCAGAAGGAGAACTGAGGCCAATCTGCAGTATGTTCAATAAACAAAAGGTTTTGGTGTGAATCAATTAGCCTCTAAAATACCCATCTTGACAAGACCAGCTGTAGTCATTTTGCTTTGGTGGTAGACAGATAAAAAATATTGACAACCTAGAAATGGAAATTATTTTATTTGAAACAACCAGCTATTTTATTTTGAAAGTTGGTTAGTGATCAGCCACAAACAAGGCATTTAACTGATTCAATGGTCTAAAAACAACAGTGGCAACATGGTATGTGTGGTTGTATATGTGGTATATGCGTTTAAAGCAGAGAGTCCAGTTCCACAGGTCTGCAAATGAATTCCTATTTAGATTTCTTAACAAACTTATAGATGATTCTGATGTATGTCTAAATTTGAAAGCTACTAGCTTAAGAGAAGTTTCCTTATGTATTTTCCCTTCAAAATTGATATTAGAAAGCTAATAAGCAACTAACATTCTACGAGTCTACGTATTGGAAAAAGTATTCAAGTATTTCTACATGGTTTCACTGTTATTCCGTTAATGATGATTATAATAAATTTTGAAGTTAACAGCAACAGCACTTTTCCAAGTGTTTATGCTAAAAATATTAGAATCACAGGCTAAAAATCTTGGAATTATTTTTGATTTCTGTATTTTTTCATATCACCATTTACTAGTAATCAACCCATTAACAAATCTTATCTGTTTTTCCCTCAAAATATACCTCTAATCTTTCTAATCTTGAAAGTAAATTACAATTCCACTAACCCTTATTACCCCTACCTAGTCCAAGCCACCACCATTCTCACCTGAATTATAGCAATAGTCTTATTGTTCTCTCTGCTTCCACCACTGGATCACATAATCTCAATAGCCACAGTGTGATTCTATCAGGACATTCTATCAGGTTTTTCCTCTGATTAAAGTTCTTCAGTGACTCCCAACTCAGAGTGAAAGCTGAATTCTTTCCTATGGCCTACCAGCTCTTGTACAATGATTCCCAGTGTACACCCTGATCTCTTCTCTTAAAATTCTCAACCTTACTTACTGTTTCAACTGAACTATCTTCCTTACTGTTTGTAGGCACACCAAGTACCTTCTGTCTCTGCACATGCTATTGTTCCTGAAATGATCTTCCCTGAAATATTTTGAGAGCTCATTCTCTTATTTCCTTTAGGTATTTACTCAGATGCCTGCACTCATTGAGGCCTTCCCTGACCACACTATTTAAAAATACAACTCCACTTCATCTGTCTCTAGACTCTCCCCTAATTTCTCTCCATAGCACTTATCACCTTCCAATGTATTTTATCATTATATATTTACTAGGGGCCTGGTGCACAAAATTCATGCTCTGGTGGAGGGAGTTCCTCAGCCCATCCTGCCCCCTCTCACATATTGGGAGCACTTAGGGGTATCCTACTGATGGCTTAGGCCCACTCCCTGATCCCCTTGGGGAGCGGGCCTAAGCCACAGTCTGGCCTACCTTTGTGGGAGGCAACCAGGTTAATCAGGGGAAGCCACCAGCCCCATCACCCCCCTGCTGCAGCCACTGCTAGTCACCACAACCACCAAGATGTTTTTATCAACATAGACCATGAAGAAATGACAACTTTCTTTAGGCATTTTCAAGATGTGTCTTTCATAGGATATGACATTTCTTTTCTTTTTTTTTTTCAATCCTCACCTGTGGATATGTTTCCATTGATTTTTAAAGAATGTAGAAGAGAAGGGAAAAACAGAGAGAAACATCAAACTGAGAGGAACACTTTGATTGGTTGCCTCCTGCATGAGCCCTGACCTGGGCCCTGACCAGGGAGAAGCCTGCAACCTAGGTACATGCCCTTGGTCAGAATTGAACCCACAGCCTGCAGTCAGCAGGCTGAGGCATTATGCACTGAAACAAACCAGCTAGGGCAGGATATGACATTTCTTAGCCCTCCAGCAGTGGACCTTCATTTTTTCTCCAGGAGTGTGGTGGAAAAACCCTAGATCACCTTTAGGGATTCTTATTATCCAAGTTACTAAGAATATTACCAGTGGCATACAGGGAGCTTAGCCAATGAGCAGTAAGAAAAAGGTGTTTCCTCTGTAGTTCACTCCAATCACTGGCTCCACCCGTGCCCCTCTAATCCTAGCTCCACCCCTGCCCAGGCCTGTAGCCTCTGGCCAAGGATGCAGGCCTGGGCAGGGGACCCCCAAACCACTCCGATCATGGGCTTCACAGAGCCCAGGCCTCTGCGATCAGAGGCCCTGATCCTGCCCCCTGCCATCGCCGGCTCTGCCCTTGCTCCACTGGCAGCCTCTGGCCAAGGCTGCAGGCCTGGGCAGGGGACCCCCAGACCCCTGAATAGCCAGATCAACCTGTGCCCAGACCCCTGTGATCCCAGACTCCACCCCTGCCTCTTCAATCACTGGCTCTGTGGAACCCAGACCCTTGCAATCTCCGGCCTTGCCATGCCCAGGCCTGAGGCCTGGGTAGGGCACCCTTATACCCCTGTGATCACTGGCTCTATCCTTTCCCATGTCTGGGGCCTCTGGTGAAGGCCTCTGGCATGGGCAGGGGACCCCCAGCCTCCTCTGATCACCTGTTCTACTCCTTGGGCCCCCCAACTACCCAGCCACCTACCTGGCTAACAGAGCTGACCACTTCAGTGGCGGGGCTGAGCCTGCTGGGGCGCTGCGATATTATGGCCATGGGAGTGGCCATCTTTGTGACAGAGTGACACCTAATTTGCATATTATTCTTTTATTAGATAGAATGTGGTATGGGCACCTCCATCTTGTGGCTATGGCAGCGGCCATCTTGTGGCCATGGGGGTGACCATCTTGTGGCTATGGGGGTGGCCATGGGTGCAGCCATCTTTGTGACAGAGTGATGCCTAATTTGCATATTTCTCTTTTATTAGATGGAATGTGGCTATGGGCACCTCCATCTTGTGGCTATGGGGGAAGCCATCTTATGTCCATGGGGACAGCCATCTTGTGGCTATGGGTGTCACTATCTTGTGTCTATGGGGTTGGCCATCTTGTGTCCATGGAGGCAGCCACCTTGTGGCTATGGGAGCAGCCATCTTTGTCATGGAATAATGCCTAATTTGCATATTACTCTTTTATTAGATAGGATGACATTTATTATCTGTACCCACCCTCTAAAATATAAACTCCACTAGGGCAAAACTTTGTTTTTCTTGCTGTATTTATAACTCCTAGAATAGTGCCTAGAATCTAGTGGACATTACATAAACATTTGATAAATGAATATATGAATAAATGTAAATAAATGTAAATTGTGTGTTTTGTAATTAAGTATTGTGTGTTTTGTGAATTAGGTAAGGTTGGTGGATTTAATCATTGACAAAGTAAACCTCAACAAAAGATAACAGGAATAAAAGTGCCTGTTTATTGGGCAACTACTGTGTGCTGGGGGCTGAATACTTGACAGAAGTTACCTCAATTTTCACAGTAATTCTCTGAGGAGATGGGAACAGTCCTGAAACACAGTTGACCACAATTGGAAGGAGGAAGTATATAAGTTTGATTTTGGGGTTAGGGAAGGAAGACCCCTCAGAATGTATGTAGCTGTATTCAGCTTCTCAAACACTGAGTTTTAGGTACCTTAAGTAAGCTTGCCTAAATCACACAACTAATAATTGGAAGAGCTAATAGTCAATTCCAGGTCAGCCTAAGTCCAGAACTCTTCCTATTATGCAGAAGGGGAAAAAAAAGGGAGTGGTAGATGCCCACATGGCTCATTATTTCCAAACCCATAAAAGAATAGTGGCCTTTCAGCAAATCTATAGATTTTTGTGTATTTCTGGGAAATTCTCAGGAGATTAACCAACCTTGAATTATGTGTACCTTCAGTCCCATATAAGTCATCTTTGGAAGCAAAACCAAACTCATAACAGTCCATTTAGAATTAAGAGTTGAAGTCTGTCTCACCCATCCCTCCCACTCAATAGCAGAATAAATGGGCACAGAATGGGAAGGGAATATGCTAAGTTGGGGACAGATGTTGGTGGGAAAGTGCTAGTCTCTTGATTACAAATGGATTCTACTACATGTTTGTCATACTTAGCCATACTACTGACATTGGCCTAAGTTATGTTTCCTGATTTAGCAGTAGTAGTGACAGAAGCAAAGAAGATAGAAATGGAGTCCTTGTTACATGTAAGTAGCAAATAAATGAAAAAAAATGTTGGGTTTAAGGATGAACACACTGTGATCACCACTCCTATCCATTTGGAGTAGATCCTTCCCATAATGGTGTTCTGAGCTAGTTCTCCAGAACTTAGCCAGTCAAAAGACTTGACTTTCTAATTCACTTTCAGGAGAACCCTACCCCTGCTCCAAGTGTGACACAATACTGGGAAGAGAGCAAAAATATGCATTTCAGCCTTCATCTTGCTAACTATCACAAGGAAAAATCATGAAAATTTACTTAGTTTTTCTAAGTCGTTAATACATTTATTTCAATAACATCAATAATTATAGGTGACAACAGTGGTATAATACATGCAAATTAGAATATATTATCTTGGTGTGTGTTATGTTTATATAATGACTAAGGTTACTAATTAATTAGAGAAGTACAATTTATAACTGTACCACTCTGATAAATGGGTTATAATGGATATTATAACTTTCACTTTTTTTTCTGTTTACTCTAAGAAGCAGAGATACTATTTAAAATATCAATGCAGTAGCAGTCAGATACTGTGAAATAATTCAGTGTTGAGAAATTAAATTACAAATATGGTTTACATATCAATTCTTAAATGCTCATGTTAGCAAAACCACTTGTAAAATATATGCAGTCTTTGATGACATGTAGTTGCAAAATTATCACTCATTCCAAGTCCCTATCTGAAGTTAGCAACTGATGAATGGGACCAAGAGCACTGTGTTGTTTAAAACCTCATCAGCTGCAGTTTAGTGATTAGCAAGATAATAGACATTTCTGCAATTCCACTAGCCAAAGGCCTCAGAGAGTCCTTGTTCTATGTGCGATGTATGTACATGGTTTGGGACTAATGCAACTGAAATTTAAAGGTTAGAACCTAAGTGGTACATGGAGGTAGAGTACAAAGTACTTGAAAACTTGGTGACTTGAAAGAAAAGTACTACTGCTAATTGACCCTGGCTATTTGAAGGAGGCCCATTACAAGGCTGGAGAAGGAATTCTGGGATAGTAGACTCCACATAGGTCACAATGGTCCAGGCTGGCTCGAGGTCACAGAGTTCTCTTGCTAGCCCTGATTAGTTCCACTCCAGCATAAAAACGGAAATTCTCTGAGTGACTCAAACCCTCATCAAGGTTTCCACATTTGCTCTTGTTCCCCCTTTGCTGAGAGTTGCTGATGTGGTTCAAGATGAAAGGTTTTCCAGACAATTCACAAGACATCCTTTAATATCTACTGTAGGTCAGGACATGGCGAGGCCTGATAATGTTATTCACTCCTTTGACCAATGTATGGTGGGAGTAATCTCATATTAGTTTATAGCTTCTTATTGTTTACAGATCATTTGGACAAAGAACCTTCTCTTTTAATCCTTGAATTAACCTTGTGAGAGAGCCAGTGCAGAGATTATTATTCTCATATACAAGTGAAGAAACTGATGACCCTGAAGGAAACTAGACTAGTTCAAGGCCACAAAGTTAGTATATAGCAGTGTCAGGATGGTCTGGGTCTGTCTGACACCTGGCTTCTTATGTCACAACTTTGCCTGAGGCTATGATGTTGCAAGGTGTGCTGACTTTGTGCTTTTAAGTGTTCCAGCTAGTAGATGCACACCAGCTGGAGAAGGAATTTGGTTGTGACACCAACTGGGAACTTCCAGAGCTCTTCTGGACTACCTATGAATCTCAGTTGCTTTCTACTTTGATTTTTTGGGTAAGGAGAAAGGAGAATACATACTGAGCCCCAGGTATGGGACTGGCCTACAGCTAAGTGAAGACTACTGAGTCATCTACAGAGATTACCCTTCAGGCATGGAATTTTACGATGAGTGGGGATTTTTCAAAACACAGAAACAGACATTTCTGTCTGATTTTAGAAAAGCTACTTTAGAAAGACAGATGACAAGGACACCAGTGGGATCTTTTGCTATTTGAAGAAGGTACTAAGTGAAACATAAGTGGTGCAAAAATACTATGACTCTTGTCTCAGCTATACTGCAACCTAAAGATGTTGAGTTTTCTGATGATATTAAAAGGGGACAATATTAGTTTTAATTTATTTGAAGAAATAAGATTGAGTACAACAGAGATGGATTTAATTTTATATATCTTCATTAATGGATTGCTGCTTTGTAAAGAGAAATGTTAACTGAAGAGAAACCAGAAACTACTTTTATTGATCAGATGGAAATAAAGATCTGGAGAGACTGACAGTGCATTAGCTTATAATCAACAGTGAATCATAAAGATTCATGCTAAAAGACTTGCAATTGTAATCTAATGAGTTATTTTAATGGTTGGAGGTAATAATTTAGATCTAGGACCAAAAATGCAGAAAAATACATATCCAGGTGAACTGTTAGCTCCTGTCTCCAGTGTGGGAAAAGTTGATTAAACCTCAATGTGGTAATGCCAAGAATAACCCGAGAAGAAAAATGTGTAAGGTTTGTGGCTCTGACCATCAGCTGATTCACCAAAAGGAGGATCCTGGTGTCCTGGGAAGATTCCAGGTGGGAAACCCAAGGAACTCTGGTTTGGATTCTCAATTACTACTAAATAATCTTTGTTAGCTTCAATGTCTTCATTTGTAGAAATAGAACAAGGCTTTGCAGAGTTGCTGAACTGATTAAGTAAGATGATGTATATAGAATGTGTGGTGTCCAGCAGGCATGCGGTACAGACAGTAACTATTGCTGTGAATACTTTCAGATGGCAGGTTAGGTCTGCAAGGCCTGAAACAATGGACAAGGCAGATTATCTGTAATTATAAAATATTAAACACGGCCTGTTTCTGCATGCCCTCTTGCAATCTTAGAGTTTGTGTGGGCTCTAGAAAGCAGACACACTCTAATTTACTCTATTTGACAACTATTCACCTATCATTTGCATAACCATTTTTGAAAGATGTAAATGAAACATCCTGGGATGACTCCCAAATATGTTACTGACAAATTATGTTGGGTGACACCTTCCCACTCTATGGCTAAATAAACCCAAGAAGCACTAATTGCTTTAAAGTTAATAAAGACTTTATTGGCTTCAATAATTGGAGTTTGTTTGGCTGCTATGATTATAGTTATCACACTCTCTCTCCATAATGTAAGCTGGTAAAAGTTTCTACCTTTTACAAGTTTTAAATCCCAATAGAATTGACAGAAAAAGCTATAACCACAAATTGGTTTGCAATTTTCCTTTTTCTTCCCAGCAAGTTTTGTATGGTTATATTACAAACCTTGCCTCACACAAACTGCTTGTGACTTTTATGGCCCTTTTGTGATCTAAATGGCTATCTCATAAGATATTCCATTGCAGCTTCTTTTTCAATTGCTTTTACTGTGAAATACCCTTGTGGAGAGTTCTGGGGAACATTTCACACTCTTATGGTATTGATTTGCTAAACCTGATGATAGGTTTATATTTAAGATACTATATTATATATGAACAGAGTGTAAAGCTTGTGAAAAAAAACAGAACCAAAGCTTCCACTGAGGAGATGTTGGATACCATTTTTATGTTCTGGAATACAAGGATAATACCTAATCATCTTTAAATTCATCTCATGAATTGAGCACATGAAAATGACACCAGAAAAACTGCAATTTGGCCTATTTAGTAATTCTTTCTTCAATATCATTACATTAAAATTAAGTGAAATTTAATAGTGAATACATAAAAGCATTATAATATTATTTGTCCAGTCTACTAAAGTAGGGAGTTTGGCAGTGTCATTTTATAAACACTGTTCTTGACCCTCCAGGAAAGAAGTCATATTCTGGCTGGAATGTAGAATGCAAGGTATCTCTTTGCCTGTGTTTGAATTGCTGTTTAGTTCTCAAAATAATAACCAAATACAAGAGACTAATTGTAGGCCCCTTTCCTCTAGCCTAGCCTTCAGTTACTTAGCTTTTCATTTTATAGGCTACAGTGTAATGAAAACAAGGCTAAATTTCAGTCTAGGTGAGAAGAGTGTAAGAATATAAGACTGAGGAGAACTAAGATAGTGACACAGGTAAATGCCACTTCCCACAACCAAATAAAAATTATGACTAAAACACAGAACAATGATCATTCAGAAGCTCCTGAAAGCTGGCTGAATGGAAGTCCTACAACTAGAGAAGTAAAGAAGAAAGTACATCAAGACTGGTAGGAGAGACAGAAGTACGGAACGGGCTGGTCTGTCATCCACTTGTGGTGTGTTTTGAATTGGAAGGGATATCTTGGCTGCAGAGGCTTCCTGTGAGAAGCAAGGGGTTCCATCCCCACACCAGACTCACAGCCGAGGATTCCAGAGCTAGGAAGAGAAGTCCCTGTAACTTTGGGTTGTAAAAAACAGCTTAGATTATGGCTGAGTGACATGGAGGCTGCTGGAGACACAGGAATGTCTCTTAAAGGGCCAGCACAAGAGCACACTCAGACTTGATTCCTCTGGGCTCCAGAACTGGGGCAACAGTTGGGGTAGATTGGGGGCAAATGGGAGGAACTGGATTGTCTGTCATCAGAGCAAGAACTCAGGGGTGGCTTTCTCCTTGACAGGGGTGTTGCAGGGGTCATTGTTCCTATGCTGAGGCCCACCCTGAAATTTGATGGCAGCCATATGTGAGTTTCCATTAGTGTAGCTCACACTGTTTGCTTGACCCAAGTGATTCCCAAGACCATGCCCCACCTAATTTGCAGCCCCACCAAAATGTTTGCAGTGCCTTTACCATATCAATGGCCTGTCTAGGCTCAGGCTTCAGACATTCTTAAAACCTCTCAAATAAGCAGCAGTTGGTGTCAGTGTGTCCCATACTTATCAATAAGAGGCCCAGGACCCAGAACTAGCACAAGCCTGCTTTGCTTCATAGCTGGGACTCCTCTGGGCACTTCCAAGGTCAACATAAATAGCAGCCACCTGCAGATTGCTTTGTAGCTCCTGCTGGGTGGCCTAAGGCAGCGGCTGACTTTGTACCTCTTGGGAGGCCCTCAAGCCAGTGCACCGAGTGGACAGCTTCATATCATATCAGAATACAACTCTATACATCCACAAGTAAGACAGTCAAGGAGCAGACTCAGTGAACATCGAAGCCCCACTGAAGCAAGTCCTGCTCCATAGGGGTATCTCCTGAACAACCAGCTCTTCCACTGTAGTTATTGCTGGTCCTCACAGCCAATTGGCCTGGAGGTTAATTCCTCCCAATGATGCCAAGAACAATCAAAGCTAAACCACAAGAAGACTGTGCACACAGTTCATACAGGGGCACACCTAAAATGTCCAGCTCAGGTAACTAGGGAGGCTGAGTCATTGGACTCTACAGCACATTTATTACACAAAGCCACTTTACCAATTCCAGCAGCTCTACCTAATACATAGAAACAAACACAAGGAAATAGCCAAAATGCAGAAACAAAGAAACATGTAACAAATGAAAGGACAGAATAAATCTCCACAAAAAGATCCAAGTGAAATGGAAGCAAACAAACTACTGGATACAGAGTTCAAAACAATAAGTATAAGATTGCTCAAAGATCTTAATGAGGAGAGAACCAAGATGGCGGCATAAGGTATATACCTGAATGCGCAGCCTCCCACAAATATTAAAAAATACAACAATAAACCTAAACAACCATACTCCAGAACCAAGGGAGAGGACGCGTTACAACTAGAAGAGAAGGAGCGCATCGAGACTGAATCGAAGTGCTCCTTCTCGGCGCCAAAATAAAAAGGTAGGGACGCGCGGGGCAGCTGTGGCGGTGGCGGGAAAGGGCGGCGGCAGGAAAGGGTGGCGGCGGCGGTGGAAGCGTGGTTTACAAGCTCCAGGGTCGCACTGAATGCTGTGCGGGCTGTCTGGCAATGGGGCAGAAGACGACTGTGGCGTTCTAGCAGAACTGTTTGCAGCTTTCCCAGACGTGGGACTCAGGTGCGCAGACGCCAGGGTGTGGAATAGCGCCACAGAGCTGGCTGAGCAGCCATCACAGGTTGCTCCGCCCCAGTGACTCTGAGACCCCACCCCAAGCTGCGCACCTGCCTCCCTGCCTGCAACCAAATTAACAGACTGCAGCTGTGACAGAAGATGCCACTCTACCAGCCAAAATGCGGAGACAAACAGATCACAAATGACAAAAATGGAGGAAAGCAAACGACTGGATATAGAGTTCAAAACCACAGTTATAAAGCTACTCAAAAATCTTCTACGAACCTCCGAGGAACTAAGTGAGACCTTCAAGGAACTTAATGAGAATACCAAAAAAATGGCAAAGGACCAATCCGAAATTAAGCAAACACTGACTGAAATAAAGAATAATATACAGAAATCCAACAGCAGACCAGAGGACCGCAAGAATCAAGTCAAAGTTATGAAATACCAGGAACCAAAAAACAGGCAACCAGGAATCCAAAAATATGAAGATAGTGTAAGGAGCCTCTGAGACAACTTTAAGCGAACCAATATCAGAATTATAGGTGTACCTGAAGAAGAGAGAGAGCAAGATATTGAAAGCCTATTTGAAGAAATAATGATAGAAAACTTCCCACACCTGGTGAAAGAAATGGACATACAAGCCCAGGAGGCACAGAGAACCTCAAACAAAAGGAATCCAAGGAGGAACACACCAAGACACATCATAATTAAAATGCCAAGAGCAAAAGACAAAGAGAGAGTCTTAAAAGCAGCAAGAGAAAAACAGTTAATCACCTACAAGAGAGCACCCATACGACTGTCAGCTGATTTCTCAACAGAAACCATGCAGGCCAGAAGGGAGTGGCAAGAAATATTCAAAGTGATGAATAGCAAGAACCTACAACCAAGATTAGTCTATCCAGCAAAGCTATCATGTAAATTGATGGTAAGATGAAGAGCTTCACAGACAAGGTAAAACTAAAGGAGTTCATCACCACCAACCCAGGATTATTTGAAATGTTGAAGGACATTCTCTGAGAAGAGGAGGAAGAAGAAACAGGTAAAGATAAAAACTATGAACAACAAAGGGACAACAAATACCTATCAACCAGGAAATATAACAATTAAGTCAATAGAAATATCTGATGAACAGAATAAACTGGTGAATAGAATAGAAGTAAGGGCATAGAAAGGGAATGGACTGACAATTCTCAGGGGGAAGGGGGTGTGAGGGGTATGGGAA
>PVJC01005134.1:0-60203 GCA_004026665.1 Murina feae | reverse complement strand
GGGTCCTGGGTCCTGCGCTGTCCCGCCCTGCAGCCGCTCTGTGCACTCGGGAGGTCCCTCAGCCCGGCCTGTGCCCTCTCGCAGTCTGGGACCCCTCAGGGGACGTCCACCTGCTGGCGTGCCTGACCAGCCTGGGTGAGGGGCTTTAAGGCTGCCCACAGCTCCCATTGACCCAACGTCCCAGCAAGGCTGGCTGGACACAGGTTCTGGAGTTTTTTCTCCTATAATTGATGCTGTTCCTTGAAGGCCTGGGGTTATCTTCTATAATTGATAAACTGTTCCTTTAAGGCGGCCTTCTAACTAAGGAAGCCTCCTCTGCTTCACCTCACAGCGTCTATAATGAAACAATTGTTACTTTTACTGGTTAGGCCGGAGCTGCTCTTTCCTTCAGCTCCGGAGGATTCTATGATTGTTACATTGTTTCAGAACTGCTAGAGGCAGTTTAATCGGAGCTGAGCTGAGGGGCGCAGCTTCACTTTCGCTCCTGCCGCAGTGGAAAGGGCTGTTTACTCAGGTCTGTGAGTGGCGGCCGCCATGTTGGCTGAGCTAATTTGCATACAGCCGCTCTGATTGGCTGGTGGGCGTGGCTTACCCTGTCTCGGAGAAACGGTTAATTTTAATATTTCGCTTTTATTAGTTTAGATAGCCTGGTTCACCCTGTATCTACAAGCATATTTTTTAGGATCCCGTCATATATATAACAAAGGAAACTCATTTATTTTGTGGGTATGAATAAGGGTCACAAACTCAAGAGTATAAGAAATACCATATTTCTTTATTTTTCAGTTAATAATTGAGTTCTGGCTTTGTGATACACCATATTTTGCTGAGCTATAGCCTCAGCTATCCATGGGGCTCTGCCCACTGTGGTTTTGCTAAGGTGCTAGGAGTCAGGGTAGTCCCTGCAGCTATCAAGCATCTGTCCCTACATCATCCCATTCCATGTCATCAGTACATTGATTGGCTTTAGTTTAACACTGAGCACCCAAGAAACTGTCAAGGCTGGGAGTTCTGGGCCTTGATTTGGCCTAGGTTCTGCCACTTCTTGGTACTGCCAGGGACTAACCCAGAAATTCAAATGCACAAGAAACTATGCATCTCTCTCTCCCCTTTCCATTCCAGATCATCTGATTTTAGCCTTGGAGAATTTTTCCCTTTCTCTCTATTCCCATTAAAAGCATGCACATAGACTTCCCTTTCTTCTTCCTCTAACCCCGGGGAATCTATTTTTATCTTAGGGAATCCTTCTCTCTTTTTATATTTTCCTCTCATAAGTACCCTTATCTCCTTATACTCCATTAATCTCAATGGGCTTTTGCTTCTGGAAACAAAAGCCAAGAAGAGAAGTGTCTTTGTTTCTTTCCTTGAAGAGAAAGAGAAAGTATACTGTGAAAATGATAAATGACTCTCACAGACAATTATCCTAGCATACACATAGGCATACATTCTCAAAGGCAGATGCCTGACTGATTCATTTTTGCACTGGGCAGAAAAAAAAAAAACTAGGCAATGGGACAGGCAAATATTATACATTAAGTAATTTATGAATTTGTCACAGTGTCCAAGGTAAAAGAGAAACTGGAGTTAATGTGTCAATGAGGAGAGAGGGTGGAGAAAGGATCAGCTTCCTGGAATTCTTTTAAGAACTCTGTGATTGTCAGGTTTCCACTTACACATTATACTGTTTTCCTCATATGGTTATATAAAATTCAGTGACTTCTATAGCCATTTTTAACCTATTAGCATTAGCCTAATCCTCTACATTAAAACATTTTTATGGAGGCCCATAATTATAAATAGAAACGAAAGAACCATGTCCCTTCTCCTGGCCTCTGTCTGCACTGGACTTGTGTGACCGCTTTTCTTTGGAATCATCTTCTTCCTTGGATTCCACAGAAGTGCTCCTCATAGTTCTCCTGCCTTTACCATCTCTCATCCTTGAAATCTTTCATGTGCATGAGCACCCCCATTTGAGTGCTCCATAGCACAGCACACTCAACATTTCCAAAGCAGAATGCCTCAACTTCTACCCCACTGACCGGCATCCCTCTTCATGGTTCTTTTTAGCATGGAAACATCCCTGCTCCTTAACCTTGACCAGCCCTACCCTGGCATACAAAATCAACACCAATGCTAAGTAATAGCTGCAGCTGCTCCCGATTTACTCCCCATCTCCTTGTTACTACTGTCATCCAACTGGCTCTGGGACTCCAGGTTTGACTGGAGCTGTACTTCTGATCCAGACACTTTGGTAATCTTTGGTCTTCCTTTTTGCTCCTTGGACTTCAACTTTAATACTTGACTCTGTCTCTGTGATTGCATTGTCCCCTGCAATTTTGGAAGAAAACTTCCTCAACCTGTCAGGCTAACTATCTGGTCTGCCCTCCACTGGTGAACAATGAGCCAACCTCCTAACTTCCAGACTTTGTTTGACTCTTTGCTTTCCTTTTTCTCCTCACATGGAGTTAACCACAAAGCCATCATCAAACCTGTTCCAGACTCTCCTTTATGCCCCTGCTGACACTGCCTTAACTGAAGCTCTCATCCCCTCTTCCCTGGGTTATTCAAACAACTTCCACATGGTGTCCAAGTTCCTAGTTTGTTCCCCACATTGTAGCCAGAATGATTGTTCTAAAATGCAGTGCTGATCGATCCTTTGCTTAACATTCTTCAGCAAATATTTGAAACCCTGGTATATCTTCAGAAAGCAAGGCATGAAACATTTCAAATATATTGATTTTGGCTTCAACTTCAGAGATGGTAATTCTGTGGGTCTGAGATAGGGCTATTGCCTCAGTGTGCCGAGAGGCCTTCAGGAACTGAGATGTGAATGCAGCCTCCTTAGCATGGCCCTCCAGGTCCTCTAGGGCCTGCCTCTAGCCCCATTCCCATCTCACCACCTGCTCCAGGAGAACTGAAGGTGTCTCTTTCCTTTCTGTATACTGGGGTCTATGTTCATTGACATGAACTGGACAACTGCAGGATGACAGCAAATACTATCAAAGAGCCAGAGCTATTTTTGAGGTCATTAAGCACCCTGGAACTATAACTTAAAGATTTCCTTTGTCATTGTTCAAACTGTAATTCAGTGCATTCCTATTCTTAATTCCATGTTTAGTGCTATTTCTGCAGGGTACTAGACAAAGTAATTCCTCACCATACTTTGCATTTACACCTTTAAAGTATTTATAGAGTGCTTTTATGTCCTCTCTTAGTCATCACCTAACGAAGCGGTATGCATTTTGCTTCCACACTATTAATTTAGAAAGCCATTTCTGTATAAGGTGATAACTTTCCCTAAATTATTCCATTCTTTTATGTACTAGTAGTTCCTAATGGTGGG
The DNA here is from genome assembly GCA_004026665.1 of Murina feae. Lineage (NCBI taxonomy): Eukaryota > Metazoa > Chordata > Mammalia > Chiroptera > Vespertilionidae > Murina > Murina feae. Next base: position 56,860 of record PVJC01005134.1, on the reverse strand, counting down.
TTTTCTGCTTTGAATAGCTAGAGTGTAAGCCCATTGAGTATAGCAATTATGACTTACAATTAGGACTTCAACTTCGTCATTACCTCTCCCCTGCTTGACCCAGATCAGGGCATAAATTATAGGGAAGTGGGGGCAAAGGAGGGAAAAGAAGATTTACCAATACTCCCACTTGTGTCATTTTTTTGTCCCGTTGACCTATGTATAGATGTTCATTACTCCTACCACCAGCTGTTTTAGTTATCAGTATTTCCAATTGAACTGCAAATAAGCTTATCCAGGGTGCCCTGTTCTTTGGTAATAGGAAACCTAGGAGAAAATGGAATGCTTTGAATTCTTTTGTATCTCTGGAAAAGGATTGATCACATCGTATAACTTGAGAATTTGCCAAAAAATCCAAACGATTTTCGTTCAATTTAGTAGAATAGATTTTTGTTCTCGGTCTGTAATACAAGAAGTTTCATTTGGCTACCATCCAATGAGATGTACCAAAATGCAATTTCCTAGGTGTCAGAACTGTACCCTTCATTTGATTCTGTGCATGCCCATGTAGTAGCTGGAAAATATTCATTACGTTTCTATTACTGAGTGAAATAATTCGGGACCCACTTCAATAAATCCTTGATAACTCATAGACACTCTCTGCACCATCAGCCCCCTCAAGCATCCAGTTCTGCTCTTAATACAGTGTAAGTGGAAAAGGGTTTTTAGCAGCAGAATGGTAACTCTTGGGACCTGCAACAGTGAAAGCCATAGAACACCTAAATTTCAGGCAGAGAACACTGTGATTTGTTGTTAGGCATATTAAAAGAGAAAAGCCCTGTGCCAGTGGAGAGATGCATCAGCCTTTGAGAGCTAAGGAACATGAGAGAAGAATGGATATCTGAAAAGATAAGAGAGAAGGAATGCATAGACATGAGAGTGGTGAGCGTTTAAAGCAATAGGGATACCAAGCTGTAGAATTCATAATTTTATTATAGATGTTGGTATGGAAGCCATGGAAAGAGAGAAGAGAATAGTTAGGTTGTTGGAAAGTTGGAAGCCAGTGGCTTCAATACACACTTTAGTGGCCCCTGGAGCCAACTGTTCATTAGCACAGTTAGTGCAGTTCTGCAATCTGGAGGGACCATCACTGCACCTAAAGGACCTCCTTAAGAAGGTACATCATTTCTCTGTGGCCCATACCATCTATACACTCGTCTGTAGCCATAGCTACATGGAGAGCAGAGTATATTATACATAATCACGAAGAGGATCCAAACTCAAATAAAAATAAAATGGTATTTAGTTTTTTTTCTTACATTTAAAAAGATTTTCTAATTTTAAAAATATTTAGTATAAATCCTCACACAAGAAAAACAAAACAGAAACACATCAAGTCTTTACTGAAAGTACAGACACTGTCACCCCAAGCTGCAGTAAAACAAGATGGAAAGCAGGTATATGTTAGCAGACAATGAGGTCAAATTTTGACTAATCTATATATCTTTTTTTTAAAAAAAATCCATGTATCTTTTAATGATTAACCCAGCCTATGTGCCTAAGAATATTTGTGATTTCATCTCCAAGCCCAATTTGAATCCCACCATTAAATGACCATTAATTTCATCCTTCTATATACTTTCAGGTAATCCTTGTTATCAATATCGTGGACTATGTAATCTCCCAACTTTGACTAACCTTTTCTAAAATATATTTTTGCTGAGTTCAGAGAGGAAGAGGGAGAGAGAGAAAGATAGAAACCTCAAGGGTGAGATTGAATCATTGACCCACTGCCTCCGGCATGCCCCACACTGGGGATCGTGCATGCAACCCGGGGATGTGCCCTGACCAGGAATCCAACTGTGATCTCCTGGTTCATAGGTGGATGGACGCTCAACCACCAAGCCAGACCAGATGGGAAGCTAACCTTTTTTTCCGATAGCAGAAGGTGCTTCTGTCACTCAGGATATGAGGCTAAAAAGGAATTTTAACTGTTGAACCCTCACAGCATCTCTAATGAGCCTAGCTGATCTTTAACCCAGTAAATTTGTGGCCCATCTGTTCGAGAGGAGCTGGACCACTGCAACTGTTTGGCTCGCTTCACAGAAGGCATTTCAACACAGCCTCCATCTGGTCACGGCTGCTGGCTAATCTAAAAAGAGACTTGGGGACATGGGTAGAGTGACATTTGTAGTTAACTGTAATTGTTCATAAAAGCTCTCAGCTTCTCTTCATGTTTTCTCCTACTTCTGACACTTCCATTTCCCATGGAGGACTTTTAGAAAATGAGGTTATCTATAGACTCTTTAGACAATTTATAAGAAAGATATCCTCGTGCTAAATTATTCTCAGTTAGGCAACCTTGGTGTTGCTTGTTGCTTGTTTGTTACCCCTCCTACTCAGTTGTGGTTTCCAACCATTGTTGGACTTTCCTAGGCACATTGCCCACATCTGAGGCACATGTGATGAAACAGGGTCATCTCATTAAGCCTGTATCTGAACCATCACCCAACCTCTCTAGCTGTTTTATCTGTGTTCATGATTGATAAAGGTTGTATATGTAAACCCATGATGCATCTGTCAGCTTTGATTAACATGGATAAAATTGATGGATTCCCTACTTCATGGATGTGAACATTTGAAATGAATATAATCATATATAGATGAAGGATTATCATCAGTGACACTCCTCTCAATAAACTAAATCAAGACAGCACTCTCACCCTGGTCAAATGGCTCAGTTGGTTGAGCATCTTCCTGTACACCAAAAGGTTGTAGGTTTAATTCCTGTTCAGGGCACATACCTAAGTTTTTATTCTACCATTTGCAAAAGCATGGATGAACTGGAGTACATTATGTTAAGTGAAATAAGCCAGACAGAGAAAGACAAATATCTTACTTATCTGTAGTATCTAAAATAGTCAGACTCATGGAAGCAGAGAATAGAACAGTGGTTCCCAGGAGCTGAGGGGTAGAGGAAATGGAGTGGTATTGGTTATAGGGTACAAGTTTCATTTATATAAGATTAATAAGTTCTAGAGATCTAATATACAACAGGGTGATGATAGTTACAGTTCTGTATTATATACTTGACATTTTCTAAGAAGGTACATCTTAAATATTCTCACCAGAAAACACACACACATACACACACACACAAAATGAAATGGAAAGAAAATGGCAGCTATGTGAGGTGATGGATATGTTTATTAGTTTGATTGTCCTGATCATTTTGCAATGTGTGCATATATGAAAACATCAAGTTGTATACCTTAAACATATACAATTTCTGTTTGTCAGTTATACCTCAAAAAAGCAGATGGGGAGAAAATTAAGAGACCATTCTTTCCCTAGTTGTTTCCAATGCAAATGGATGAGGGAAGTTGAAGATACTTGTCTAGAAAATAATTTATGTATTGACCTGCCTATAAACAAATGATTTTTTAAAAAATATATTTTATTGATTTTTTACAGAGAGGAAGGGAGAGGGGGATAGAGACTTAGAAACATCTATGAGAGAGAAACATTGATCAGCTGCCTCCTGCACACCTCCTACTGGGGATGTGCCCGCAACCAAGATACATGTCCTTGACTGGAATCGAACCGGGGATCTTTCAATCCGCAGACCGATGCTCTATCCACTGAGCCAAACCAGTTAGGGCACAGATGATTTTTTAATTCCTTGCCATCAAGGGCCTCCTTGTGTAGGTAAAGGCTATTCTGAAGCCAGAGGCAGTTTTAAGCATCGTCTGGCCATTTTAACAGACTGTAGGTTATAGTAAATGGAAGAAAGGCAAAGTTTCTTCTGCAAGAAACAGTCTCTCCTGAGCCCTACTAGAGCAAATAGAATTCTGAGCTCCATGTTTAGGTTCATGTGATGAATTCTGCCACTAAGACCTCACTTACCATGCCTATTATATTAATTAAGCTTTGAAGTGCCCACGCCTTGCATCACTACTGCACAATCAAGGCTAGATTTTTTTCAACAAAAATAGCCCTTTCTATTCCACACGGGCTTTGCAAATCTGAACACTGTGACAGCTAATGGGCAGCTTGTGAGAAATGTGTTCTTAGATCAAAGCTCAGGATGCCTAACTGTGTAAGGTTCCAAGATGTTAAAAATACACTGACACCTAGGGATGAGTGTCGCCCGGCCACACAGAACTGAGTTACAAAAGCTGGAGGATCCCACATTAGAAGATCGTCTTTCAGATGTCATGTGTGGTCATGAACACTTGCTCTTGAACAGAATCATACACACCCTGGGTGTTGGGGGAAAACATTTTCAAATGCCATCTAAAAGGTGTCTCAGAATAAAACATTTTCACTACCTTAACATTCATACCACATGGTGGCTGCCCATGGCACAGGGCACATATTTTGCCATTGCCTTCCTTATCACAAAGATATTAAAAGGAGCTTTGTATCCATACAGACTTGGGTTCAAATCCTAATTCTGTCATTTATTATTTTTGTGATCTTAGGCAAATTTTCAGACCATGAATAAAGAAGAGGACTGTGGATTGATAAAGAACAGTAATGGTGGATGTCGCAGGCAGCATAATGATTCCAAAAGATGTCTACAGCTTAATCCTCAGATCCACGAAGACAGTCATCCCCCATTATTCTCAGGGGATGTGTTCCAAGACCCTCAATGGGTGCCTAAAACCTCAAATAGTACTGAACCCTGTACGTAATTTCCCCACCCCCCTTTTTGTACATACTTTTTCACTTAAAGGAAGCACTTTATGTCTTCTCTTTGACATATTAGAATTACCAGCATCAGTACTCTCATGCTTTGAGGCCAGTTAGTAAATAAAATAAAGTTTACATGAGCAAAAGCACTGAGACACCATGACAGTTGATCTGATAACTGAGATGGGTACTAAGGGGCTAACAGGTGGGCAATGGATGCGGAGTGCATATGCTTTGTAGGGTTGTGTTTTCATTTTCATTTGTCTCAAGGTAGTTTTTTATTTCCTGTCTGATTTCCTCTTTGATTCATTGGTTGTTTAGAAGCATGTTGTTTACTCTCCATGTGTTTGTGTCTTTTTTCAGGTTTTCTTCCTGTGTTTGATTACTAGTTTTATGCCATGTGGTCAGGAATGATATGCTTGTTATCGTTTCAGTCTTCTTGAATTTACTGAGGCTAAACATCCTGGGAAGAATGAAGTGGGATGATGAGAGATTTCTTCATGCTCCTTAGAACAATGAACAATTTAAAACTTATGAATTGTTTATTTCTGGAATTTTCTGCTTATATTTTAGACCAAGGTTGACCATGGGTAACTGAAACTGCAAAAAGCAAAACTGTGGATAAGGAGAACTACTGTATGTTACTTTACATGGTAAAAGTAACTTTGCTGATGTGCTTAATTTAAGGAACTTGAGATGGGGAGATTATCCTAGATTATCCAAGGAGGCTCACTGTAATCACCTGGGTCCTTAAAAATCTGAGACCCTATCCTGATTCAGGTCAGAGTCAGAGAGAGACATGACTACGAGAGAATGGTCAGAGAGATGTAGTGTTGCTTTGAAAATGGAGGAAATAAGCTATGAGCCAAGGAATTCAGGTAGCCTCTGCAAACTGGGGAAAAAACACACCAATATAATAGAATCTCCCTTAGAGCCTCAAAAAAATGAGCACAGCCCTGCCAACACCTTGATTTGAGCCTAGTGAGACCTGTGTCAGACTTCTACCTACCAAACTGTAAGATTATAAATTGGTATTGTTTTAAACCACTAAGTTTGTGGTAATTTGTAGAATAGGTATTCCTGGTAGAGAAAATGGAAGATCCAAAGCCAGAGTCAATTCAACCACTTAGTACAGTACACTTTCATTGGATGCCCACTATTTACTTTAAGTCCCTTTTATTCAAAGGTAAGGAGGTGCTGCTTATGTAAAAACAACTCCAGTAGCGGAATATGGGAAGTACCCCAAGAAGTAAACTGAGGGGAAAGATGGCCTCTGATTTGGGTACAATTTTTTTACTTAGTGTTGACTTAGAAGAAGAGGTAGAAGTTTTCCAGGCAGGGATGTGTGGGAGAGTGTGTTGGTCTGGGGACATAGAGCCCATGCGCCAAAAGGTTCAGGTCAAGGAAGAAAGTAACCTAGTCAGTTTTGATTGGCCTGGAAATGAGACCAGTGCTTCCCAAATGCTGCTCCATGATGAAATAAACACCAGTGTCTTCTCAGAACTGAGGAAAACAAGAAAATGTAGTGAGCCCTTTCTTAAAGCTAAGTTCATTCTACTTAAATTCCTTTCTTTTTTCTTGAGATTATGTTCTTTTCTATTTTTGGTATTAAAACTCACTTTACCAAAATGGTGGTGGGGTGGTTGTGGCTGCTATTGCTGTTTTTATTGAAATGTTGTTAGCTGGAAAAATGAGAAGTTGGTAAATTTAGATTGGTTTTCTTTGTGTGGGTCTGCTGGGGTGAAGATGGTGTCTCTGCTATGAATGTAGGAATCCAGAGGGCAGAGTATCATAGCAAAGAATGAATTGGGGGGATAACAGGTGATAATGAGAATCACTGGAGAGTTAGTAGGATGGATTTATGTAGTGTTGACTGTCATATTAGGAGTTTGGGCTTTAATTGCTTCACAATCAAGAGCTGATGAATGTATCATTCAGTGGCATTCAATGCTGTGTTCTAGATATTGTGTGGGGCAATTATGTGGTGGGAGGTGAGAATGAGATTGTAGCACATCTCACCTGGCTAGAGGAGTAGTTCACAGAGGAAAGTAATAAAAAAAACCCCTGTATTTTTGAGGATGGGAAGTTTTCAAAAGTGTATTGAAAGTGTGATTGACAGAGGGAGAGAAAATTCTAGAGCCTAGCGCAGTGATTCTAAACCATGGTTGTTTTCCCCTCCAGGTTACAGGGACATTTGGCAATGTCTGGAGACACTTTTGATTGTCATCACTGGGGTTGGCTTACTACTGGCATCTAGTGGGTAAAAGCCATCCCACAATACATGAGACAGCTTCCCACAATAAAGAATTATCAGTCAGTTATTGATTATCCCACCCCTGTCCATCCCACTGCCACTATCTTAGTTCAAAGCTATTGCTATCTGTTGCCTGTATTACTGAATGTAACATCCTCCTACTGACTTTCCTCTCATCTCTTTTCCCATCTATAGTTAGAGAGAGCTTTCTAAAGACTGCTTCTGACCTTATCACCTTCCTGCTTAAAGTCCTGAGGTGCAGAGGCACTGGCAATTTCTCTACTTCATTCTGCCTCTGCTTGTTTTCCTCATATCATCATCCTACACACACACACACACACACACCCCTGACTTACTCTTGCTGTAGTCCCTTCAGAACTCACTTCCAGGGGATAGCTTCTCTGATCTCCAAGGCTGAGGTCAGTGTCCTCCCCATGCGCTCCCAGGACACCTGTGCAGATCCCACCATTGCCATCACCACCCTTTGCATTAGTGGTTCATTTATCAGTCTGTCTCTTCCACCTAATTGTAAACAACTTAAGAGCAAGGACTGAGTGATTCTAATAGGCATGCAGTAGGTGTCAAATGATGTGTATTGAGTAAATACTGCCCTCATGCTTGAGTAAGCATGTTGAGTTGGGTTCATTATTCTTTAGACAGGAGGGCCAGGTAAAAGGCTGTTTTCTCCCTTTACACACAAGGTGATGAGGCTCTTCAGTAGGTTTTGACCATGGAGAAGAAAAGGAAGATGTGAAATTCACAAGAGAAACAAATCTATAACTTGACAAATTGGCAATATGGAATGATGGAGCAAGATTACTGGAAAAATTTTCTAAGAATGTAGGACCAGGATGCTCACTAAGATAGCATACATGATAATAGAGAAGCACACTTCTATACTATAGATTCTCAGTAAATGTTGAATGAATGAACTTCAATGGTTCTCTTTAAATTTGAGAACTATCCAAATAGAGTATATAGTTGGTATTTAAAACCATAGGAATAAAAGGGGTCCCTCAGGGAGAATGCCTAGCAAGGAAGAGAAAGGAGCCTGGGACCAGGCTCAGGAAGCACCCACAATTACAGGTTATTCAAGGAGAAGGCTGGTAAGGGAACAAAAAAGCAACTGCTGAAATTTAAGAGAAATGTGGTAGAGGGAGAGCATGCTGTGAAAGTCGGGAGGGGTAAGTGTCTAAAGGAAGAAGTGTTCATCTCAATGCAGTGCTTCAGAGAGACTAAGATGGGGGAGAGAAGTGACCGTTTCACAGAGCTTTCCTTCCTGGTGAGCGGAAGTACCAGGAGTGCCAGCAGACACCGAGGAGCAGAGGTAACAGTTTGGTTCTTCAAGGCCCCAGTTTCAGCACCCGGTCATCCATATCTGGCCGTAACAGTTTTCATTCATTACATCACTTGTCTTTGTTTCTCTAAACAAGATAAGGCGATTCTGCTAACGAAGATGAAAGCCCTCCACTTGTCTGAATGGTCTTAAGGAGCCCGTGACGCTTATTCAGTAACTTGAATGGATGAGCCAGTGAGAAGCCGTCCCATCTTCTGATGAGCACAAGCAGATGTGCGGTCTGCCATAAAAAACCTGGGACCTGATCACTGACCCAGGTTGCTCTTTGAGACTTCCCAAATTAGTCCTATGCAAAGTGTGCTCTGATACCCAGTTCTATTGTACCATCTTCCCCCAAATGGAATTTTGGCTAAGAATCCCTTCCCAGACAAGTCCTGGTCTTCAATAAGGCATTACCCTTGCAGGCCCCCATTCCAGGTAGGAGGCTGCTGGTACCACTCAGTGCATGAGGCAGTGAGGAGACAATTGATATTGCTTCCTTTTTTAAATTTACTTTTCTCTATGCAGGAGCCCTTTGAGAAATACCTGCTATTGGGAGTTTTCCATTCATTCAATACACAAAAGTGGGGGAGGAAAAACAGGATTATCTGATTTTAATTCTAGCTAACCTAGGTGACAGTGCAAATGGAGATAAATCAATGTACTATAATCTGAATGCTGATGGCTATAAAACATCACTAATAATTGGAGTATCAAACCCTTTCCAGTATATTTTAATATCTCATTTTTAGAGAATGAAAGTAACTCAAATAGTGAACTCAGATGTATAGGTTTGAGGGAAATTTTGTATGACTCCAAGGTCATCTCAGAATAGAAGCTCACCATCTATACAGTCACTTTGTGTAACAAGTGGTGACGAGACTAGCAACCACAAGGTTATAATTTGCCTTCACAAAGCCAGAAATTTGGAACGTTATAGGGTCAGATGCATTTTGATGGGACATCTGTTGTCCTCTCCCTCGGAAATGTAACATTTTCTTTTCCCATTAACCCCAAGCCCTGGAGTCATTTATCTTTCAGTTATTTCTAGGACAACCAGGAGTTTTAGCTGAAAAATGATTGGAGAGAGACATTCAGTGTCAGTGATGGAGGCTCTTGACAAAGACAAAAATAGCGCCTACCCCCCCATAGGTCAGTTCTCCTGCCCTCTCTCCTTCACATTGCATCTCTATCTACAAAGACGACTTCTCAATAACAGAGATGTGTTTTTATATGGCAAGTGAGAAATGCTTTGAGGTAAAGGACTATGCTATTGTGCAACTCTCTGAAATGGCAGGTCCTCCTCCTGCCCCTCACCAGAAGTAGAGCTGTTGTCATAAAGCAGGCTAGAGAAATGAAGTGTCTTTGTAGACTTTCAAAATGGGCAATCTCATTCCACCCTGAAATTTAGGATTTCTGGGTTGGTAGGTTAGAGAAAACCTGACTGTTTGTCCATTGGGATTTATAATAGAATGAATACTGCCTCATGTCACCTTGAATTCAAGCCTCTGTACTCCCCTTTCCCCCAATAAGCTCTAAGATCATTTTTAACTTTGAAAGTTGTCCAGTTCCTTTGGTGTGAATAGCGCCAACTGAATAATAATAATAATAATAATAATAATAATAATAATAATAATAATAAGTCACTCCCACTTACATCATTCCTGTGAAGGCACATGCTTCTTCACAGCCACTACCTCTTCATCCTTATCTTTCCCTGTCTTTGTTATTTATCAGTGAGGAAAGATTGGATACCAAATAAGCTTCAGCAATGGCATCAGCCCTGCTCTGCCCCAGGCCTTTTACCTCTGAGCGACCTGCTGTGGGCCTCCTCTCCAGTGGCCACCTCTGCCAATTCTCATCTCACAGAATCACTCCCTAGATTTTTGCCTTTTGCTGGTGTTGGCCTCCAGGGAATATCCAGATCTTGCTACCAGTCAGCTCTTCTGTGTCTCTGCCTGCTTGCTCTGAGTAGAATATGAAGAGGGGTTCTAGTCTTCCAAGGGCTGTCATCAATGTGAGTTTCACCTTGTGGCTCCAGTAGTAATACCATGTAAGCCACCCGCTTCCCTCCAATTGCTTGGACAGTCCCTAGAGATGCTCCTGTGCCCAGGGCACTTAGTTTAGCCATTTGTATCCTTCCAACCATCAGCTCCTTCCTACCACAACCTAAAGGGTCCCTTAATTAGAGTTTGCTGCTTCAGCAAATCCATTTGAAAAGTCTGTTAGTAAGAGCTAGGACATGATTCTGTCAATCTTCTTGGGTCAGCCTCCTGCCTCCACCAGCCCTAATTCCACATGGGGCTACAAACTGAAAAGTGCACAACAGCCAAGAACTGCTCTTCTACATGGAGCAGATAGGCATGTTCCTTTGTTTCTCAACATGTGCGAGAAACTTCAGACACTAAAAAATGTAAAGGATGTTGGCTATCTATGAGCCCTTTGTGAGCTGAAAATCTAACAAAGGATAGTGAACACAAACACAAAAATTACAGAGGGGAATATTTGTGGCCTGATATTATCAAACTAAATTTTTGTTCCAGAGGCTGCTTCTGAGCTATTGAGGTGTGTTTTGTTATGTCATAAATGTTTTAACAACTTTCTGAACCAAAATATACTTAATGGGTCTTTAGTGGATGCACTCTGTTTGCAGTCTGACTTTGAAAGAAATATCCCAAGGAAATAACCATGGACTTTGATTTAACGCATCATGTATAGTTTATATTTAGTTGTATATTTCTAGTGAAAATACATGAATCCATTAAAAATATTTAATATAGTACCTTTGGATCAGTAAATTAATTTATCTTTGAAATTCCCTTGATTATGTAGCCAAGACTTATCGCCAGCTACCTACCAGCCATACATTACATAATGAAGGTTTATAAGGCACTAAATAACAAGTGTAACTTTTGGGGAGTGGGAGCGGAAACAAAAGACACTCAAAAGAAAGTCAAATAATGAAACTATTAATTGGCTGCTCTCTTAATGAATGGGTCCCTCACTGTACTATAAGAATAATGTAGATTTCTTTCATTGTAGTATGAATTGTTACTATTGCTAATGTTCTTAATGACACATTCAATTAAAGATCCACTGTAGCTATAGAGAATCATATAATGGGCTCATCACCTATGATAAATTCTTAGGTCCACCAGAGGCTGCACAACTGAGTTATGAATGTTCTTGCTTTGGATCTGAAGGCCTGGGTTCTGGTCCTGGCTCCATGGCCTACTCTCAAAAAGCTGCATGTGTGACCTTCGTCATTACTCTAAGCCTCAGTCTTCTTGTCTGTAAAAATGAGGGTAGTTTTGGCCAGTGGCTAGGCTGCTTGGAGTGTCGTCGTGTACACCAAAAGGTTTGCAGGTTTGATTCCTGATCGGGTCACATGCCCAGGTGCAGGTTTGATGCCCGATTAGGGTGCATACAGGAGGCAACTGATTGACATTTCTTTCTTACATCTCTCTCTCTTCCTCTCTATCCCACGCCCCCCCAAAAAATAATCAATGTAAACATATTCCCAGGTGAGGATTTTTTTTTAATGAGGATTATAACTTGAACATCTCTCACAGGATTGTTGAGAAGATTAAATTAGAAAATGAAAAGGTTTGTGGCCCAGGTGTTAACAAGAACTCAACAATGATGGCTTAAAATAAGTATAATCTATGTCAGGTAATTCACCTGCTTCCGGGTGGAACTAATTTGTCCACCTGCCAGTGAGGATGCTTTCATTGGTTATTTTTTCAATAGTGCATTCTGGGTGTTGGAATCTAGACTTGGAAGCATGAGAATTATTAAAAGTCTCAATAATCAATAGTGACATGGTCCTGGAGTGGTCCTTCAAGGTTGCCTCTTGAATATAAAAGCCATTTGTCTGCATATGCATCCTGTACAAATAAGTCATTATGGTGAGAGTAGACAGAATCTCCAGCTGTCCAGCAGGCCATGTTTCTGCATCATATCCTGAGAGAGCACATTACCCTGCCAGTTTATTGGCCTTTCTCACAGCATGGGACATAAGGAAAAGTAGGAGAATGAAATAGAGATTTATACCCTTCCAAGTTCCAGGGGCCTTCTGGAACATACATTCTCCTGTTGCATGTGTGTGTGTATGAACACAGAAATAATGCTATCTGTATGTATAAAAAGCCATTAACTAGGATGCTGGAAGGACCATAATGACCAGTTGCTATGACACCCACTACGGCCAGCAAACTGACCTGATCAGGGGTGGGGCCAGTGGCCAACCTCCCACAGCTTCTCCCCCTGGCTGGCCCTGCTCCTGATGGGCTCCCACCACCCTGATTGGCCTATGGCCCCTCCCCCCAGCTAGCTCTGCCCCTGATTAGCCCCCCACACACCAATCAGAGGCGGGGCCAGCTGGCCAATTGCCCATGGCCCCTCCCCCTTGCCAGCCCAGTCTTGATCAGGCCCGGATTGGGGCCAGGCCAACTAGACCCCACCCATGCACAAAATCGTGTACTGGGCCTCTAGTGTTAAATAAAATGAAAGTAAAAGAGAAAAACAAGCAAATGGATGATTGCCACTCTGACAGGTGTGATGTGATATCTCATTGTGGTTTGTTTTAATTTGCATTTTTTTCTGATGATTAGTGACTTTGAACATCTTTTCATATGTCATTGGCCATCTGTATGTCCTTTTTGAAGTGTCTATCAGGTCCTCTACCCATTTTTAGTTGGATTATTTCTGTATTTTTTTGGTGTTGAGTAGTATGAATTCTTTATAAATTTTAGATATTAACCCTTTATCAAATGTATCATCTGCGAATATATTCTCCCATTTGGTAGGTTATCTCTTCATTTTTTTTTATGGTTTCCTTAGCTGTGCAAAAACCTTTTCATTTGATGTAATCACATTTGCTTTTTCTTTTGTTTACCTTGCCTGAGGAGATATATCAGAAAAAAAATATTGCTAAGATAAATGTCGGATATTTTACTACCTGTTCTCTTCTAGGATTTTTATAGTTTTGAGTCTTTAATCCATTTTGAGTTTATTCTTTTATATAATGTAAGGAGGTGGTCTAATTTCATATTTTTGCATGTACCTATCCAATTTTTCAGCACTATTTGGGTTGGGGGACTGGGTGAAAGAAGTAAAAGAAGTAAAAGGACTGTGTTAAATAAAATGAAAAAAAAAAAAAAAGGAGCAAATGGATGATAACCACTCTGACAGATGCACAAAGTGGCAGCTACAAAATAACCACAGGGAAGGAAGTACAACACAGGAAGTATAGTCACTAACATTGTGATAACTATGTGTGGTGCCAGTTGGGGTGCTGGAAATACTGAGGGGAACATTTTATAAAGTATATGATTATCTAACCACTAAATTTGAAGAGTCCAGTAACTGCACTTGTGGAGAAAAGTAACCTTCATATGTTGAGATGGAAGTTCATAAGACTATTCAGGGAATAATGGTGAGCATGGTGCATCCATGGAAAAATGAGTAAAATAGTAAATATGACTTAAAAAATAATGTTCCCTGTCTGGTGTTGCTCAGTGATGAGAGCATCAGCCTTTGCACCACAGGGTTGCGGGTTCCATTCCTTTCAAGGGCAAGTGCCTGGGCTGCAGGTTTGATCCTAGTCAGGGCTTGTGCAGAGGCAACCAAGTGATGTGTCTCTCATCACATCTCTTCTCTCTCACTCTCTCTCTCTCTCCCTCCCTCCCTTCCTCCCACCCTCTCCCCTCTCCCCTCTCCCCTCTTCCCTCTTCCCTCTCTCTCCCCCACTTCCTTCCACTCTCTCTAAAAAAAAATCCATGGGAAAAATAGCTTTGGGTGAAGGTTGATGAAAACAAGCAAGCAAACAAACAAAAAAGTAATGTGTAAGTCCACACTTCGTGCAACCATCAAGGCAGGCTGACAAAAACTGTGGATCAGGAAGGATACCTTCTAGTCCTTACTATGTGGCAGACACTGTTCTACACGTGTGCATGCACACACACGTACACACTTTATATACAAAATCATTTAACCCTCGCTACAATCCTATGAAGTGGGTATTGTTAATCCCCACTTTACTGATAAATATATTCAAGCACAGAGAGGTTAAATAAACTGGGCCTAGATTGCATAGCTAACTTGTGATGGAGTTAGGATTTGAACCCAGGCAGTTGGTTCCAGAGAATACTTGCAACCACTACCTTATAGTGATCCTGAAAGGGAGTGCTGAAAGGAACACTAAGTGTGACTTACCTGGCATTGAGCTTAGTTTAATGCAAGGGAATGAGTAGGAAGTTGGTCCCGCAGACTTGAGGAGTCTTGATAAAAATAATCCTGTGCAAGTGGGATCTGCCTCCTGCCATGTAAAAATGGTATAAAATGAAGGTGAGACTATTTTCTTTTTCATCTAATCTTCACCTGAGGATATGTTTTTATTGATTTTGGAGAGAAAGGAAGTGGGGAGAAAGAGAGAGGGAAAGAGAGGAGAAAGAAATATCAGTTGCCTCCTGTATGCGCTCTGACTGGGGATCAAGCCTGCAACCTTCCTGTGCATGGGACAATGCTCCAACCAACTTAGCCACTCAGACAGGGTTAGATGGAACTGTTTTTAATATTCTTCAATGTTAGGCACATATTAACTATTAGTTCTTGGCACAAATAATAAAAATTAATTAAAATAGGGCTAGAGCCCTAGCTGGCTTGGCTCAGTGGATAGAGCCTGTGGACTGAAGGGTCCCAGGTTCGATTCCGACCAAGGGCACATGCCAGGGTTGTGGGCTCGATCTCCAGTAGGGGGTTGTGCAGGAGGCAGCTGATAAATGATTCTCTCTCATCATTGATGTTTCTATCTCTCTCTCCTTCTCCCTTCCTCTCTAAAATCAATAAAGAAATACATAAAAAATAAAAAATAAAAATAATAAAATATAAAATAAAATAGGGCTAGAGGAATCGCTAGCCTACTACTTTTTTAGAGTATACTCTTTTCAGCACTTGCCCCCTCCCCATACACACATATGCTTACATATACAACACACATATGGCATGTACTTTCTCTACCTAAATATGGTTGGAGTGGTAGGAACCCACAAGGAGTATTGCTGCCAGGATTTTACGTTTATAGTTGGCAGATAATGGGGAGGAAAAGATGAGATTAGAAAAGAAGAATAATAGCTTTGAATAATCTGAGAATGTCTTTACACATGAGGAAATTTTTACTTAACTTCTGTATTTCTGTATATATCTGGAGCTATTGATTATTTGTAATTCAACTTACAATGTGCTAGGCAGTGTGCTAGGTGGGCACTGCCCTTCTGGAACTTATAGCCAAGGGGAGGACAGAGAGTTAACCAGCAAATATGATAAACACTAGAGGCCTGGTGCACAAAAATTTGTGCACTCTGGGGTGGAGGGGGTCCCTCAGCCTGGCCTGTGCCCTCTCGCAGTCTGGGACCCCTCGGGGGATGTCCACCTGCTGGCATGCCTGGCCAGTCAGGGTGAGGGGCTGAGGGCCGTTTTCAGGCTGCCCACAGCTCCCATTAACCCAACGTCCCAGCGAGGCTGACTGGAATCAGGTTTCTGGGGTTTATTTATCTCCTATAATTAAAACTTTGTTGTCTTGAGCGGAGGTCTAGTCAGGCAACGAAGCCTCCTGTTTGCTTCAGCTCCCTGGCTTCTTTAATTGAAACATTGTTGCCTTGAGCAGAGGCCCAGCCAGCATAGTCAGGCAGTTTCAACTTCATCGCTGATGCAATGGAAGCCTCCTGTTTGCTCTAGCTCTGTGGCTGCTGGCCTCCATCTTGGCTGGGTTAATTTGCATACAGCCACTCTGATTAGCTGGTGGGCATGGCTTGGCTGGTGGGTGTGGTTTAGGTGTCTCGGAGTGATGGTTAATTTGCATATTACTCTTTTATTAGATTAGATGATAGGACTGTAAAAGGTATAGCAGGGGCTAAAGGAAAGAGGCAATCCTTTTGTCTTGGGGAGAGGAATGGAAGTGGGGCAGGGATGCCAGGCCATCAGCTGGTCAGACTGGGGAGCTAACAGTTCAAGGGTGAGAAAGAGTCTCCAGGCCATGTGGAAAATAACCTTCTGTGCAAAGGCACACAGTTACATCCCAGGGCGTTTGAAGGACCATTCAGGAGGAAAACAGAGGTGCTGGTGACATAATCACTTGCCAGAAAACCAAAAGCCTTGATTGCATGACAATGGGGTTTTGGACTTTATCCTATAGGCCATGAGGAGTAATTGGGGTTTTAAATAGCAAAGTATTTTTTTGTCAACTGTGTGTATTAGGAAGGTCACACTGACCTCTACTCTCACAAAAGTAGCAAGATCACCAGGTCTATTTAAGTCTATGAAAATGATTTTAAGTTTCATAGACAAGAATAGACAAATGTATGGTATTCTTTTGATAATTTTTTTAAAGTGAGAAATTATTGTAGCTTTCTCTTTAAAGCTATTTATATAAGAAGTTATAGTCGTCCTTGATATCTCTTTTTTTCAATCACACACTTCATAAAAAAGAATGAAATCCCTTCAAAAAAATGTTTTTATCTCCCAAACAGTATGAAAGCCTCTCAAAAATTTCCAGAGCTCTCTGAGCTCTCTCTCACCAGGTTATATTTAGCTCAGCCATAGACCTTGACCTTTTCAATAGATGCGCAACATGATGCACTAATCAGAACATTTCTTACTAGTTTTGAACGAGGTAAGTGGCTCCAACCCATCTTTGTGTACACACACACACACACACACACACACACACACACACACACTATTCATTCATATTTTAGAGTCTTTCAAAAAAGAGCTATTAAGTTGGCCCAGGGGACGACATTGTTTTGTAAATTTGCAAACAACATAGGTTTTAAGTAGGCTTTATTTTTTTGAGCTTAAGGAACACATAGATTTGCATTCCTTTCCTTAAAAAAATTTTGTTTGAATAATGTTGGCATGCAGAATTCTAGTGGCTATAACTCTTACTTTGAATAGCTCTTCTTTGAGTTCTCCCTCTCAGGTATGGTTTGGTTTGCACGCAGGATCTATATGACTGACCAATAGTGTGTACTGTTCTTCCTAGGATCGTGAACCTTTCCCTTTTTTCTGTACTCACCCTGCACCCTAGCTTTACTGTCTCTGGATTGATTTTGCTCAGGGAGACTTCTGTCGTGTTTTCAATGTCCTTTAAATGCAGAATCAAGTTGCTTTTTTAAAAAAAAATTCTTTATTGATTAAGTTATTACATATGTGTCCTTATCCCCACATTACCCCCTATCCCCCCAACTCATGCCCTCACCCCCCTGTTGTCTGTACCCATTGTTTACAAATGCCTCACTCTATTATTTATTGTTCTAGTATTAATAGTAATACTAGTTATAGAACTGATGACAAAGTAAGACTCCAAGCATGTCCTCCAAGGCCTCTGGCAACCAGCTACTCAAAAATTAATCTAGACTTGGCAATCTTATTTAAAATAAAGTTTATTCTTTTCAGAAATGAAAACAAAGGAAAACAATAATCAGGGGGAAATACTGGACAGTTCTCCCAGGTGGGGATGTGAGAATGAGAAGAAAGACTCCTTTTTGGCTATTGGCTTATTTCATGCTATTCTCTGCCCATCAGCCACTTCCTCTTCTGTGGAATGCTCGGTTTTACAGCCTGGATCTTCCTGCCTGCTTCGGTGGAGTACCACCTACCTAAGCCTGGTTGAACGTGGAGGTTAAGGCTGTGGTCCCTGCTACTAGCCTGACTGGGTTTGACTCCAGCTTCACTCCTCACTAGCTATATGCCTTGGTTGAAAGATTTAACCTCCTTGTGCTTCAGTTTTCTGATCACTTTGTTTTTTTAATTAGGAAAATTTTAATGTTGTCTGGCTGGTGTGGCTCAGTGGATGAGCATCGACCCATGCACCAAGAGGTCACAGCTTCAACTCCTGGTCAGGGCACATGCCGCGTTTCAGGCTTGATCCCCAGCAGGGGGTGTGCAGGAGGCAGGCAATCAGTGTTGATGAATTAATGTTTCTATCTCTTTCTCCCACTTCCTACCTCTCTCTCTAAAAAGCAATAAAAATATTTTTAAAACATTTTTAATGGTGACATTATTTCAGGTGCCCCCCTTTCCCTTCCCCTTTGCCCATCTCCACCCATCTCCACTGCCCCCTCCCTTGGCCTTCACCACACTATTGCCCATGTCCATGGGGTATGCCTATCTATTTTTTTGGCTAACCTATCTCATTGTAATGTAATTAATCTAGCGAAGAAAATTGCTATCTCCTAATTTTCATTTTTTTCATCTAGATTTTTGTGACCTGAAAATAGAAAGTAGGAATTAATAAGCCTATGGTTTCAGATCCTGGTTCTGCCTTTTACGAGCTGTGTGACCTGACGAGGCTATTTAGCTTCGGTATCCCCTCTTTAAATGAGGCTGTCAGTAGTGCACGCTTTGTGTGCTATTTTGAAGATTGGGTGGATTAATATCCATAAAGCACTTAGAATGCTGCCTCATTAAGTGTTAATCTGTATTATGATTATGCTTATTTACATATTAGGTTTTTTATTGTAAGGTATCTCTCCACACCTCCAGCCCAGTGTGCAGTTTTCTGAATCTAAAATGAGAATCCAGGTCTTGTTTTACCGTATACATGTTTTGTAATATCCCTGCCCAAGAGAAGCAACATTTCGCATCCTTAGAGTTTACACCTCCTGAATTGATGCCAGATGAATAACTCAGGGTAGAAGACAGTCCACACAAGCTATGCTGAAAGACACAAAAATGTGCTCGCCTCTGCTGCTTTGCCACCTTTCTATTTTGATAGCAAGTTATAAAGGACTCACCATTCTCCACCTAGATAGAGTTAGGTTCTTTGTCTTTTTTGCCTACAATGAGGTGGAAGGAATGACTTGAGATTACTTGCTACTTCCCTAATCTCTGAGCACCTTCCAGGAAAAGTGTAACCCTTCTCTCTTGGTTGTATATGCAACTGCCTCTATGCCCAGTGAATTTAGAAATATGAATGCAAGCGGTTCAACATTGCCTTGTTCCCATTTCTCTTTTCAGTTTAACTTTTCTTCTCCAGTGCCTTACTGATCGACATCACATTTCTCAGGAGCCTTAAGGCAATTTACAAATTAAAACCACAGAA
Source organism: Murina feae (assembly GCA_004026665.1). Classification (NCBI taxonomy): domain Eukaryota; kingdom Metazoa; phylum Chordata; class Mammalia; order Chiroptera; family Vespertilionidae; genus Murina; species Murina feae. The sequence goes on along the minus strand of PVJC01005134.1, from coordinate 37,492 downwards.
TATTGAAATCATTTCACACCCTGCAAATAAGCGTGTCCCCTCTGTTGCCATACTGACAATCCCAGCTGTTATTGACATTTCGTGCTGAGAAGTAAACACTGGAACTTAATTAATCCAGACCTGAGGAGTCTTCCTTTTCCAATAACTAGTGTCTGCTCAGACTAGAGGTTTAGGTGAATGTGAATTATCATGGGTTGTGGACTCATTCTGATGTAGTCTTCCCCCTGTATTTACTCATGATTTCTCTTTCCCAAACTTCTTTTCATGTAATACGAGGATTCCTCATGATGTTAATATTGCCGGCTGATGACAATTTATCAATAAAGAATCTCTGATCTTTAGTACTATACTTTATTTTATCCATCAGTCTTATAATGGGTCATCCTTATCTCTTTCATTTTGATAAATATCTCATTATTTTTTGTGGTAATATGTTTTTGTTTTTGGAATGCTCTTACCAACCTCAGTTGATTTGAAATTTCTTATCTTCATGTAGGAAAGGGATTATAATTATTTTCATGAATATTTATTTTTTCTCATCATACATTCTAGAATAGATGATTTTAAAAGTTCATTAGCTATAAAATTTATTATCTTGAAAGACAACTAACTGGATTTCAAGCCAACAATCTGATTGGTAGATCCTTGGGATATGTTTTATCCCCTTCAAATATAGCATCCTATGTACAAAACTCAATAAATGTAAATTAAGAAATCATCTGGCTAAGCAGAAATATTTAAATTGGCATTTAATCAAAAACTTGGTGACTTAGTATTATGCAAATGGACTTGCTATGACTGATCTTCTGCCATAGAAAATTCCCAATAACAATAGCAGTAGCTACCATTTATTACTTTTTATATGCTAAGCATTATGCTAAACATTTTACATGCAGTATCTCATTTGACCCTCTCAACAATCTTGTGGTGTGGATAGAGAGATTAAGTAACCCAGCCGAAGTCACTCACCTGATAGAATTGGGATTTATGCTTTCATTTTTCTCACTTAAAACCTGTGGCCATTACCTTTATGTTATGGGATTTATTGCCTCTACTTTAACTGATGTTCAGATGCCTAAGTTAGGATCACAGCTTTGCTTGTCAAAGCCAAGATTCAGTAGTGATAACATTTTTAGAAAATCTTTCCTTGCATTATATAATCTTTCCTAAGAGAGATAAGATAGGTAGAACAACCAGCAGTAGGAACTGATGGCATTCCATCTATTCTTTAAATTCAACAAAGATTTATTGAGAGCCTGTGTTGCATAATATATAAAGCTACTTATTGCAAAGATACAAAGTTTTACATGAGAATGAAACTAAACAGACAAAATTGGACATAGAGTAATGTGTTCTCCTGAATGCCTTTCTATAGGCTGTCTTGTTCGTATGCGTTATGAGACAAGCAGATGGAGTGTGTAGCCATGCCACTGCAGAAGGTAGCGAGAAGGAACTAGGGATTGGAATGTTTGTCTTGAAATAACAGAATAATGCTGAGCTCTCTGGTTCTGAAGCCTAGGGAGACCTGTGTGAGAGAAGTGTGCCTAAATGCCCATGGGGTTGTGAAGGGTGGGGAGGAGAGTGGTACTGCCTTTCAGTGCTGGGTAAACGTGAATTATCCATGCTTATTGCTCCCAGTAGCGGCGACTCTCCATTAGTGACAACAAAATATAAGCTGAAGGAAGTCAGTGATGGGATCTTAAATAACAAAGTATGTCCTGCATTGATCTGGAGTCATTTTTCAAATAGCTTTAATATCAATAGGAAATACTATTCATGAGTTAAAATTATAGTTAACCAGTACACTTTAATAAAGTAAAAATAAGTCTTTGAAATCACCTAAGCATTCAAACACATGGGACAGATTTATTAAAAAACATTAAGTCCTGTGAGATAACCTTATTTAGTGCCATGGTTCATAGATCTTTTGAAAGAAACTAAAACCCTCCAGAAAATTATAATTTTAAGTCTATCTGCTGTTCAGAAAGCTCTGTGCTTTAAATAATACATTTGAGAAACTAATGCATAAGATGACATGCTACTATTTACTTGAGCACTCTTTAAAAAACTGTATTTAAGAATCAGGATTCAACAGGCCTATTGGCTAAATTGGTCACACTTGTCCAAAAAAGGTTTGTTCTGTAAACTTGAGACAGAAAGTTAAGTGAGGGGAGAAGAGAAGGAATTTACAGGAAATAAAGGAGAAATAAAAGCTCTCTGAATGTCTAAACTGGGAAAATACTGATTTAAGATACAGATTACTTATTGTTTGTTACTTTAATGAAGGTTATTCAGCAAATGCATGTGCTTCATCTGGTTGAGTAACCGTTATCCTCTTTTTATTTCTCAAATGTCCCCAACCTTGCATAAGTGACACTCTATCTTCCTGAATATACATAATTCCCAATAATCTTGCCATGTGGCACGTCATTCCAAAGGATCAATTCTGAGGCAAGTGTGGTCATGGATGTGCCTCATATTGCACCTCGATGTATCAGAAAATATGATGATAATTAGCTTTTGTACAAAAACTGGGTCTGTACAAGTATGGAAGCCTGTTTTTTAATATCCCCTTTGAGTAGGCTTTATATTTTCAGTCAACAGATGTTCTAGGCTCCCATCTGAGACAACCATTAATGACTAATGACCATTCGTGACAGGGCCAACAAGAATGGTATACTGCTAAGTCTAATAGTCATCCATTCACCAGAGGGAATAGGCATTTCAACTTGAAGAGCCAAACAGAGGTGAAATTGGAGGTAAGTTCAAAGCAGTTTTGTGACTCAAAACCCACTTCCTCCCTACAGTTACCACCTACCCTCAGCTTCCACATCTGGAAATGCAAATACCCTGTCAGCTCATGGCAAGTCATTTTATTCATGTCTAGAAAGTGAGCTGTGAATAAAAAATATTTATTCAAGGGCTCCCAAAGTTTCTTTTTAATATTAAGGAGAAAAAAAAATAATGGATTTTCTAATAAGGTCCAAAATTGTTCATATTATTAAATCTGAGAGATGTAGAGAGGGTCACAACACGTGCCTAAAGCCCTGTTCTTGTCTCTGTCCCACTAGTCAGTCTATGGCTCCCGAAGTCTTGTCTTTGTTTCCCTGTGATAATCCTGGAGCAGTTGTGCACCCTATTTAATGAGAATTAATTGGTATTTTTTAAGAGGAAAAGCTCTGAGGAAATACTACCTGTGATTGAGCCAAGTTCTCCCTGTGCCATTTATGTCTTCGTTTATTCAGGCACCAAGGGAAAACATTATGTTTTTCTTAAATGAAATTCTTTGTTTAATAACTATGTTATATAAAGTACTTCACAAGGATAAATTGTTATAACCTTTCAAATAAAACTAAAAATTATTTTTGACCTTTAGTTAAGGTTTCTCTACTCCCAAGAAATATGCTTATGGCTCACCCTTCACACTCTTTTGTGTCAGTCTTCCCCAATGACTACAGTAATTCTTAGCAAACTTGGTTTTATTTGCATAGCTTCTTCCCAAACAGCTATATACAGAGGCTCCTCAAATTACACTGGGGTTACATCACAATAATCCCACTGTAAGTTGGAAATATCTTAAGTTGAAAATGTATTTAATATAGCTAACCCACTAAATATTATAGCTGAACCTAGCCAGTTTCTATTGGCTGTATATTGCTTTCATATCATCATAAAATCAAATCATGAAGTCAAACCGTCGTTAAGCTGGGAACTATCTCCATTTTCTGTATTTTGTCAAAATAAAGTCAGCTTTATATCAAACGAAGTTTTTAGGTGGCACAATCTTTCATTTAACTTTTGTGAAAGCAGTTTCCAAGGTGATTTCTAGTGATTGAGAGACCATGCACATTTTATTTCCTTTACCAGTGAGTTGGAAACTTTTTTCAATAATTATATCCAAAGGAACACATGTGCAATAGAGCAGTGTTTAGTCACGGCAACATTTTAGGCCCTCAGAGTAAATCATTTTCAAGAGATGTCGCTGAGTTGATTAGCCTTCATCAGGAGGGACCAGTGCAGCTTTCATTCAGCTTGGTTATTTATATCCACATTGTGTCAGATGTGGGCGTTTTATATTCTTCTCCTTGACTGTATTGACACCCCCAGTGCTGGTGTGTCAGCCCATCTATGGCATTAAACGAAGACTTCAACAAGCTTTAGGGTCAAAACCAACAAACAACTAGGACAAAAGCCTTCCTCTAGATTTTCTTCTTTTTTAATTGTTCTAGAATCATTTTAGACAGTATAAGAAACCATTTTGCCAGAGACCTGCCCACCATGAGGAAAGTGACTGAGGCTGCAGTGAAGGGAAAGGGACTTTTTCATCTTAGTTTGTGCCATGAAGATGTTTCCAGGGACTCAGTGCAGACTTCCATGTGTTCCTGTGGATCCCTGCCTCATTTTGTATAGGACATACCTTCAGTACAAATAGACAAGCCCTGTGGCTGAACCACTGGTCATGCCAGCTGCATTGTATGTAACCCTCCCACCTCTTCCAGCCCTGAAATACTTTCCCTCCCAAATCTCCAAGCCCTGGACTCAGATGCATGGCTGATGCACTCTCAGTCAGGTCTCAGGTACCAACGATGTAGGTACTGTAGGTTCTGTAGATTCATACATATTAGAGATGGCAGGGGCCTGATTCTCATACCCTTGTTTAAATTACTAAATTACTCTCCTTTTTCCATATCCATACCCCTCCTATAGCCGTGCAAGGAACCCTGGAGACAAAGAGCTTCTAATAGGATTCTTAATAGGTGTGTACCTGAGGTTCATCCGGGAAGAACTGTCAAATTCAGGCTCCACAGAGGGCCACTGAATTTGTAGTTGCATGGTGGACCTCCTAAGGTGATTCTGATGCGAAGACCTGATTAAGCATCTAATACCATGTAGCATTCTTTCTCTTATGCTAAAGGTACTTACATTTTACTCATCTCTCTTGCCAAACTGTGAGTTCCATGAAGGCAGGGACCATGTTCTATTCTTCTTTGACTCTATCTTACGGTATTTGTAGAAGTGACAGGAAGTTCTCCAGCTGAGAAAGCCAAGGCTGGTGAATGTTAGTGACTTAGCCAAGATTGCACATAATGAATTTGTTGCACAGCTGACAGTAAGGCTCTGATCATTTCACTCTAGTTCACTGTTCTATTATTCCAGGACTGATTCTAAAATTTACCCTCTAATCTTACAATATCTACACAGCCTCTCTCTAATGGCAGCTTTCCTGTTCCTTTCCAGGTTTCTCTGCCATCTTACTACCTGTGATATAGTAAAAATTATTTTATATTCCCCCCGCCCAAATATACTGGTGGTACCCTCCCAGAGGCCAGAGAAACAAGCATTCATCTCCTAAAGCATTATAAATTAATAACCAAATTTCCATCAGTTCCTCAGTTGCTGTTAAATTTTTCATGACTCTGTTCCTTGGCATGTAAAATAACATAAAGTTACTAAAATTCTAGTGAGCTCTTTTTGATTTATGTGAATTAATGGGGAAAGAAGTTTTATATTGATTGCATATTGAAGCATATATTGAGCACATGTGTGACAGGCTAACAAATATATCTAATCAAAAGATCCTCAGACTTAATAGGTCTTGTGATTAATCTTCATTGGTGGGTTCAAAGCCTTTACTACCATATTTTCATTACATTATGTTTTCAGCTCATCTTTTGTGTTGTACCCTGGATAGATGTCCAACTATAGACAATAACAGTGATTGAAGTACAGAGAATCAAAGAATGAAGTCTTCCTGTGTCCTTAGTTGCCTCCCTTGAGTATCTCATATTTATCACTAGTGTACCACTAGTGTAACACCCATGACATTGTACTACAAGTATTTCTTTTTATAACTGTGGCCTCTACTAGACTCCAGAAACATAAGGGCAGAGAAATGTCTGATTTATTTTTGTATGACTAGCACTTTGCTGATATTTTACAAATACATTTAAATCCATTTAAATGAATGAATGACATTTGACCTGCAAACATAAGATATGTAATCTTACTTGCATGGCAAAAGTAGAAAGAATTGTACATGGCTGTTCTCCATTTCTCGTTGAATGACCTCTTAATAGCAACAGTTGTGAATATAGTATTCATGATTATTGTAACATTTATTGAAGGTTTATTATGTTCCAGGCATATGCTTAGTTGGGGGTATTATTTCATTTAATTCTGGCAGCAAGCCTTATAAGGTAGATGCTATTTTTCCCCTATATACATGATACAAAAAAGGCTTAGTAAAGTTAGTAACTTGCCCCAGGTTACATGGTCTGTAAAGAATGGAAATTAGATTCAAACCCAGCTCTGACACTAAAGACTGTCTTCTCAACCACTGTGCTATACTGCCCTCCCTCTCCTGCCACCACCCAATTTTCCTGATTATCTTCAAGGACAATCTTAAGGCAAACTCATAAGAATCATAACTTTTTACTATAACAGAGACATGCCTCATGGTTTCTCAGAGCACCAGGATCTTATATGAAAATGCTAATTTCTCCAAAATATATTTGCTCTTAAATGTTTAGAATGCTGGCTAAAATCAAATTAGACTGTGTCTGTGTTAAGAAAGCTCTACTTGCCAGCAACCATTGAAAAATTGTGGGCGGGGTGTCATTTATCATTATAGAGTAGATACCCAGTCAATTTTGATTGATTGATTGAAGCCTACCCATTTCCACCTTTTGCCTGCTCTTGTCAGCCATCAGCCCTACCATATGCTGGGCTGCCATCAGTATTGCCTACACTCCTCATGGTGGCACCACACTTTGGCTAAACATACCTCGTGCATTAGCATTCCCTTGAGTGACTTGCATATATGAGAATGCTTCACCTAAAAGAATGACTTTCTTCTGTGGAATTTCAGGAACTCACCTGGCTGTGTCTTCAGCAACACCATCTATTCAGCCAATATGTTAGGTAGACCAGGTTTCAAATCAGATCTTGGACTTGATGGTATGATTTGCATTTTTTATTATGTCACAAGCCAAAAAATATGGAACAATAGCCTTGAGCTTCAGTCTCCTTGATAGCAAGGAGCAAATTTATGTTCAGTGACTGTCCCTGTTTGTGGTAGAATGGATGTCTAGCAGCTGCACTGTCTCTATTATCATCAGTTTTCACCAACACAACTATTTCTAATCAGCTCTATGCTGCTTTCATATGAGTTCAGATACCGAAATACACACCCTACCTAACCAATCCTGCTTTTCCTTCTATTAATTATTCTGGAACGCTAGCTGTTCTTATCTTGTAAAAAAGAATCAAACATCTTCACATTACTCAGACATCTTGCTTTTATGTTCACCTGGTAAAAAGAGCTCTTTTGGAAAACCAAGCACATGTGAATAAAAGTAGCATCTGAATTAAAATGTTAATTTGATTATATTTTACACCCTGCTTAAATTCATGTTGCCTCAATATTAAAGACTCTTTCAGCAACTTCACCCTAAATGATTTATGATGTCAGTAATTTATACTTCTCATTTTTACATGATGCTCTAAAGTGTCTACTTTATACTGTATAATAAAAAGGCCAGAAGTTATTATTTGTTCAGAATTTGTCATTTCATACAGTCAAGAGACTATAAATGATTCTCTATTAAACAAAACTGTTTCCTCTGTTTCTCAGTCTTCAGTCAGTGGCAAAATATGAAGTGTGGAATGAAGTTCTGTGTTTCCGCACAAGTCAGAGACTCTTTCATTTGGAAAAAACCTTGAAGCTCCTCCATTCTTCATCCTTTGCCTTCTTGCAGTGCAGCTTCTCATCTCTGGAGCCCCTGATGAGTGATGCCGCAGCCTTTTCTTAGCACATGTAATGAAAAGGATGGGTCCTGATGGGTGACTCAGGTTATAAGAAAAATGCTCATTGAAGAGAGATACAAAATCTGCTTTCGTATTTCCACCAATTAACCTGAATTCTGCCTTCAGAAAAAACACTATATGTATTTCATCCTTTTCCCCTCGGGCAACCCTGTAGATATTTGCAGACAACCACATCTTCTTAAGGCCAAGCATTCTCTTACTCTCATTCCTCCTTCAGAGTCATGGTGTACAGTATATCTGTGATGATTCTCTGGATGCACTCTATTTTGGTGAAAATATTTTTTGCTATTTCTTTTCTTATTTAGAAAAAAAGAACAATATGCAATATGTAAAGTGGAATATAGAAACCTTTTAAAAATCTTAGCACTCTCTCACCAAGACATAACTATTTAGTAATTTAGTGGATATTTTTCTGGCTGTCAGTCTGTCTTAAATTACAGATTTTAACTGAGTAATTTTGTTCCCTTCAAGAGATGTACCACTGGAGTTTTGAAAAAAAGAAGTTTGCTGGGTCAAAAAGTATGGTGGTATTTTTAGTGTTTTCCTCACCAATTCAAATGTGTATTTTGCTATAAAAACAAAAGGCTACTTTTTCTTCATTAAGCTCTTCTCAATAGCCCTTCCTGATTTGAAAAAAATAAAAAGGTGACTGCTGGGTAGGATTCCCTTTCTTACTCAATACCATTATTTACTCTGGTCATAGTACTTTGCATTGGACAACTGCATACTGCATGTTCCTCTCCCTTTACGGACTCCCCATCAAAGCTTTCTCCTTTGTTTTTGTTTAAAAAAAAAAAAAAGGAATACTTGTATTCTACTTTAATTTTGGTGTCAGTGAGAATGACATCCTCCACAAAGGAGCATGGATTGGAAGAGGCAGAGAATGAAATTATTGACATTTGCAAAATAAAAGATTATTTTATTACAGTTTGAAAATATTTATGCTAATTCAGATCTCTTGATAGTCTCCAAAGCAAAACAAGTGGTCTTGAAAAATAGCTAACTATGAAAAACCCCAGCAATTTAAGAAGTTATAGAAGTTGTCATTAATTTTAAGTATCACATCAAGTGAGATTTCCAATTATATTTACCACTAAAGATTGTCAACCAAAGAAAGTCCAACTAAGAGAGAGTTTAACTGTCTACTCAGACACCATTGCTTCAGCTGAACAGAAACATGTAATGTCAGTCCATTTCCATGTATTCTCATACACTAACTTTCACTCGGGGGTCAGGGACAGGGACAGGAACAAGCTGTGCTGCATTAAAAAAAAAACAAACACATAAAAGCCCTATGATATCATTAATTGATTAATACTTTTTAGAGAATTAGAAGAGAGAAAAATATGCTTAAATAAAATTATGCTGAAAATAACTTATATTTTTTATTCAGAAAATCTCTTAAAAGACTATATTTTTTCAGTAAGTGTCTGACAAATGCTAAATCTAGGAAAAACTGCTCAAAGCAAATAGCAGCTTAGGGAGAGGAAATATCAAGATGCCCTCTAAAAAGTAAAATGCAAAAATGCCATAAGAATTTGAGGGTGGTAAACATAGTTACTGTAAAAAAAAATCCATCTATATTACACATTTCTTGATAAATAGAAACCTAACTACCTATTCTGAAGTGATATGCAATATAGGATCTTTTTGACTTTTTAAATCTTACTTTAATAATTTATTTATTGCCCTGGCCAGGTAGCTCAATTGGTTAGTGTCATTCCAGTGTTTTGGGTTTGAATGGTCAGGGTACATACAATAAGCTACCAATGAATGTATAAATATGTGGAACAACAAATCCATGTTTCTCTCTCTTTCTTTCCCTCTCCCCTTCCTCCCCTCCCTTCCACTCTCTAAAAATCAATGGGGAAAAATGCTCAGATGAGGATTAACAAAAATAAAAAAATAAATGAAAAGTAATATTTTGCTTATTACTAATTCTTTATTTTTGAGAGTTGGAAATAGCCTTAGTGGGAATTCAGTTTCTCTAGGTTGGAAAAGCAGAAACTTGAAACCCAGAGAAATTGTGCCTGACTCACTTAACCCTCAAATCAGAACTAGATATCAAGACCCCTGCCTCTCCAACTATTCCTCTTTCCCTTGCACCATTATCTTTCTCCATTGCTTTTTTAGAATTTTCTTTAAGGATTTGCATAAAGTCTATGATATGTCCCTAATTATGTTGCAAAGAATCAAGCTTGAAAAGAAATTTGGAGATTAGTTTGTTTAAAGAATCTAATCTAAAAAGAATAATATGCAAATTAACCCTCACTCCATTACACCCACAAGCCACACCCACCCACCAATCAGGAGCAAATATGCAAATTAACTCAACTAAGATGACTGGCAGCCAGGGAGCTGGGGTTGCTCTGGGCAATGGAGGAAGCCAGGGCCCTGCGAGCCCTGAGCTCTACTTAAAGCTACAAAGTTTCAATTATAGAAGATAAACCCCAGACACCTGCTTCCAGCCAGGCACCCCAGTAGGGACCCGAGCCTTGAAGGGGGCTGTGGGCAGCCTGAAAACAACCCTCAACCCTCACCCAGGCTGGCCACACCCCCATGGGGTAAGGGTTCCCACTGGGGGGCTTGGCCAGCCTGCAAACAGCCATCAGCCCCTCACCCAGGCTGGCCAGGCACACCAGCAGGTGGACATCCCCCGAGTGGTCCCAGACTGCAAGAGGGCACAGGCCGGGCTGAGGGACCTCCCCGAGTGCACAAATTTTTGTGCACTGGGCCTCTAGTATAATAATAACAATTGAGTATGACTAGCTAGACAATTCTAACTAAATTTCATGTTATTGACAAATAAGCCTATTTTTAACATGTGGGAAGTGAGTGATAAAATAGCAGAGCTTTAAAGCACAGAAGCAAGCAATCTGCCCAGAAAGTCCCCATGGTCGGCTCCTTCACTTTACCCTTTAGAAATGAAGAGAGAGCCTGCTTTCCCTACTTCCAGCTCGTGTCCTAAAATCAGCATCTTAGAATTGCCATACAGAGAGAGGCAATCTTTTTGGATAGGTCGCTAAGGAATTCATCTTGTAGCCAAGATTGCAAACAGTCTGTTTATATTTAGACTGTTCAGTTTGAGTAGTTTGGGAAAGGGAGCTGATAGAAATTATAAGTGGATTTAAGTGCCTCCAATAACCACCCAATGCCTAGCATTAGTTCTTAGCCTTTCAGACTGCCTTCCTATCTAAACAAAGGATGGATTTGCCTACCCCGTAACCATGGTGAACGTAGGTCTTCCTCCTACTGGTCCTCTCCCTTACTGGAGAGATTGCTGTCCTTTTTTGCCATGAGTTACATTGTTCATGGACCATTCATTTCCCACCGCCCTTCAGTCAGCAATCTTATACTTTCACCTCCAGGTCCTTTGAGAAACAAACAAGTTATAGATATAACTACAGCGTGGGTAAGGCTAACAGAAAAGTAATTAACTTCCCAAAGCCATCATGTTATCTGCCATCACTTCCTGAGGATCCTTACTCTATATGTTTTAGTTTCTGACAGGCTCTCACTGGGTCAGTGTCCACAGTGAACCTGTCCCCAAAGGTTCTCTTCTTGCCTGCCTTGGGCTCGAGGCTCTAACTCAATCCTCTGTTTAATCAGTTGCCTTCCAATGACTCTTACTTTTATGAAGCACTTTAAAACCAAATGAATATATATATATACTCTCTGCTTTCCTGTATTTCATGAAAAGAATCCAGCCTTTCATTGATTTATGCATTCAATAATTTACTAAACATCAAACATGAATCAGGAACTGCAATTCTAAGGATATGAGCACTCAGTTCTTGCCCTCAGGAGAGGGACACAGTATACAGACGGGAGAGCTAGATATATTAAATAGATAATCAAAGATAGTGTGCACTAGGAGAGGCTGTGGGAGTGTGTAGAAAAATTATGTATATAACTTAGAAAAATGTTTGGTATATTGGAAAGTCTTCAACATATCCTCTACATGCCCTATAGACACATATATGTCCTATAAGAGTCACAAAAGACAGCACTAAAATGCTGCAAAAAGATTATTTAACATATATATTGGACAAGAAATTTTCACCAAGATATGAATCTCATATTTAAAGTGAGCTTCAGTGCTAATAATATAAAGACAAATAAGTTCATGTTCAGATATAACAAAGATAAAGAAAAAATCTTTAAAGTTAACATTAAAAATATAGAAAGATTATATACAAAAATGACAATTATTTTGATAACAGACTTCTCATCAACAGCAACAAAGAACAAAGACAATGGAGTAACATTAACATGCTCAGGAAAAGCAAGTCTTAACATAAGTTGCAAAACCATTATTCAGAAGTAGGGAGGAAAAGCATAATTCCAAGCATACAAAGACTAAGATCCTTACTTTAAAAAATAGTAAAAAAATATAGTTCTGCAACAAGAAAAGATTTATCTGAGAAAAGTACAACAAAAGATTGGCAAGACACTTTTTTGGGGTAGGGGGTAGGGGGAATGTAAACATAAAATAAGTCCTAAATTACTAGAGAAGTACTACAAAGTTCAGTTTTCTTAAAATGAATCTGTAAATATATTTTAATACTGATTAAAATTATATAACTTTAAAAAAAGGAACTTGGCAAGACAACTATGAAATCCAAATGGAAGAATAAGAACAGAGGACAGCCAACATAATTTGAAGAAGAATGTAATTGTATTTAAGACATATTGTAAAGCTGTAGCAATGAAAACTGTGGAATGTGCCCAAGAATATAATGGAACAAAAGCTCAGAAGCATATGTAATTGATGGGAACTATATATGTAACACAGATGGTGTTTCATATCAGTGGAGGAAGTTTGTTAGTAATATGAATATTTTTAAAATCTTCATAGTACCCTGTTTCCCTGAAAATAAGACAGTGTCTTATATTAATTTTTGCTCCCAAAGGTGTGCTGGGTCTTATTTTCAGGGGATGTCTTATTTTTCCATGAAGAAGAATGCGGTATACATTTATTGTTGAACAAAAAAAAAGGAAATTTATTACCTATGTGTCCACACAATGTGCCCGACTCCTACCCCGTGCGACTCACTGTATAATTGTGACTCAGCCAGACTCTGTCAGGGCAGAGTGAGCAGCAGATGGCAGCTTGTCCTGGCGGCAGTGCAGGCTCTCTGATTAAAAGAGACCTAGCACTCCCTGTCTGCTCCGGCTATGCTGTGGCCAACAGTGAGCTGCACGGCAGCACCCGCCACTACGGCCCAGAGTCCAGACTTACAGTAGCTTGGGGGGGCTTATTATTGGGGAGGCCTTATATTCAGGGGAGGCCTTATTATTGGAGAGGTCTTATTTTTTGGGCAGGTCTTATTTTGGGGGGATGTCTTAGTTTTGGGAAAACACGGTATGTATTTCTCTCTTATGGTATTATTTATATACTAGAGGCCCAGTGCACAAAAATTTGTGCACTCGGGGGGTCCCTCAGCCCAGCCTGTGCCCTCTTGCAGTATGGGAACCCTTGGGGGATGTCCACCTGCTGGCTTAGACCCACTCCCTGAGCGATCGGGCCTAAGCTGGCAGTCAGACATCCCTCTGGCAGTCCAGGAGCCCTCAGGGGATGTCCACTTGCCAGCAGAGAGCAGGCCTAAGCTGCAGTCAGACATCCTTAGCATTGCTAAGGAGGTGGGAGAGGCTCCCACCACCAATGCAGTGCTGGAAGCCATCAGCCTGGCTTGTGGCTGAGCAGAGCTCCCCCTGTGGGAGTGCACTGACCACCAGGGGCAGCTCCTGCATTGAGCGTCTGCCCCCTGGTGGTCAGTGTGTGTCACAGTGACCAGTCATTCCCAGTTGTTCTGCTGTTAGAGTCAATTTGCATATTATCCTTTTATTATATAGGATTATATAGGATAGAGGCCTGGTGCATGAGAGGGGGCCAGCTGGTTTTCCCTGAAGAGTGTACCGGATGAGGGTGGGGTCCTGCTGGGGTTCCTGGCCAGCCTGGGTGAGGGGCTGAGGGCCGTTTTCAGACTGGCCACATCCCTTTCAGAGAGGGGGATCCTTCTGGGGTGCTTGGCCAGCCTGGGTGAGGGTCTGATGGCTTTTTGCAGGCAGGCCACAGCCCCTAGCCACCCAAACTTCCAGCAAGGCTGGCTGGAAGCTGGTATCTGGGGTTTATTTATCTTCTATAATTGAAACTTTGTTGTCTTGAGCAAAGGCCACAGCTGGCCTAGGCAGACAGCTTCCTCTATCACCAGGGCAATGAAGCCTCCTGTTTGCTCTAGCTCTGTGGCTGCCAGCCGCCATCTTGGTTGGGTTAATTTGCATATAGTCACTCTGATTGGCTGGTGAGTGTGGCTTGGGATGTAGCAGAGTGATGCAATTGGCATATTACTCTTTTATTAGATTAGATACATTTGAACTTGGAGGAACGTAATAGGAAATATGAGTTTTATCAGCTATTTATTCTTATAATATTTAACAATCTGATATATTGATTTCTGCTTCTCTCATTTCTTGTTTTATCTCTCAATTCATTGAGAACTTGGAGATAGGGAAGTAAACTGTGCTTAAATATCAACAAAATTTTTAATACAAAATGGGAATAATAGTAATACTACTTCAACAAGTGCTGTGAGATTTAAATGCGTTAATACATGTAAATGCCAAGAGCAGTCCTAGCCTAAAAATTTTAGCTATTAGAATTAGCACACCACACTCCCTTGCTGACACCATTCTTTAGGAAGCTGCTGACCTGGAGTAGTGTCTAGTGTGTCAGAGAAGCTTTTTACTCAGTGGGTAGGATTCCAATACAGAAAGAAGCAATGAGACTGTTTCGCTTGAACAGTCTCCCTCTGAGCATATCTGAGAAATCTGGAATCACCAGCTCTGTTGATTTTTGTAGTTTACACATCAGTTAGGCTCTAAGAAAACTATCACTATAGAGAAGGTTTCTTCAAGTCAGAGTTAAAATGTGTTGCCAGCCACCTTGGCTCATATTTGAAAACTTCTAGAACTAGGAGAAGAGCGGGAGCACCACCAAAGTCTTTGGCGTTTCACCTTTGGAACTCATGATCTGGGAACTTTCCACCCATTTAGACTGTATTTTCTTTAGATAAACTACTCCTTGAAACATCCTCTTTGAAAAATCTATTGGTTCTATCATTCAGCAAACATTTATGAACACTTAGCATGTGTCAAACTGTGTGCTGCGGAAGAGGTTACAAAGATAAGTAAGACACAAAAAGTGCCTTCACGGAGACAAAGATGTACCCCATCATTGTCATTGTGTGGTGACAGTAGGATACTCTGGGGCACCTAAATCAGACGGGGCCAGTAAGAGAAGAAGGTGACAGTGCCACCATCAGATTTGTTTTGTAAAGCTTATTCTTGCTTGGGAATTTAGGTGATTCAGAGTCAAGACTCATGAACACTTGGATAATGTTACCCAGGAACCGTTAGTATTGTCTCCAGTCCAGGAACAGAGCAATGAGGAAAAATTCAAGATTCCAAGTTCCCCCTCAAAGTTGAGTGAGAGAACTGCTGATGTGGAGTAGACTTCTCTGATTATCTCTGCTGACTGGACACCCACAGAACTGGAAATCAGAGCTAAATTTTTATTGTCAGTTCACTATTGATTGAAGCTCTCCAATCTATTATATAATTTCCCCCTGTGCATCAGTTTCTCTATTGTGTACACATGAAGCAACAATGAAACTACTGCTCTCATGTCTTAGATAAAATCCTCTCCCTGCCTTTCTCTTCCATATATTAGGTTCCCTGTGGCCCACCTACACACAATAAGTTCTCTTAACCTTGTCTCATAATTCAATCGCCTTGTGTTAATCATTTGCTGCTGACATTCTTTGAATTCACGCCAAGTTTTTTGCCTCTTTTCACATTGAAAGCTCCATATTTTACTTCAAGTTATCTTGGTGTATGTGGGGGAAATAATCATATCCTTCTACTGTGCACTTTAACCTTTGTCTTAAACTTTCAGCCACTACATTTCATTATAGGAACACATGTAACGTTTTCTGTCAATGCTGTCAAATATTTTAATCTTTCCTAAAGATTTTATTTCTGTTCAGTGTCTGCAAATTGAATTATCTAGTCCTTCTGTCTTATAAGCTAGTACTGTCATTAGCTTCTATTGGATGATAAACTATCAAATATTTAAGTGGCTTTGTTCCCTTTTGGCTATGTCAGGGAAATTTATTTTTGTATTCTCTGTATTGTGAGTAGTAATAGGCAATTAAGGTATTTTCCATGTGACTGTATCCTTATGAAGTTCTTAGAAGAATGGGAAAAATAGGCTGTCATATCAGAAAAACAATAGAGGATTCCATTAGGGAGATATTTAGTGGCCAGGGTTGTGGTTATGAAACACCACCGATTAAATCATTTTTCTGGTTTAAACCCAGTCCTTATTATTAGCTATCACTCAGCAAAAAAAACTTACTGTTGATTTTTTATTTGATAGATCCATTTTCAAGGAAACTGCAATGATAATCAAAGGAAAAGTATTTAGTAAGAGTCTTTCCCATGAATGTTAATGAGAAGAAGCATCCTTGGAAGATGGGAAGATCTGTCCTTGGAGGTTTATCCAAAAATAGAGGGGACAGGATTGCATGGCAACTCAGTAATGGATCTCCTCATGATTTCATTTTAAATAATTTAAATGATTTCATTTTAATGAATCAACAGGAGCTAGAAGGGGCCTAGAAGTTCACTTAGTTCAGCTTCTTCCTTTTATTGATGAGGAGCCTGAGCTGTAGCTCCCTGCCCAGGTCACACAGTAGTCTAGACCAGAACCTGATCTTGAATTCTATGCTAAATTGATAAATCTTACAAAAAACCATTCATGTAGCATTGTGCAACTACAGGTATAGGATGCAGGTTTAAGAGTCAAGACCATAGAATCATCATACCAAACTAAGTGAGGTGTTTTGTCTATTTCAACTATACCATTTCACATTTAAAATTTCTATTTCATGATAACTTTAGAAAGATCTAATTAATTTGTTTACTTATTCAGCTAATGTTCACTGAAGACCTACTCTGGAGACATTGTGTGTGGTACCTTATTTATTCTTATTAAATAATAACAAAACATACCTTAAATTTAATCCATCATCTAATTTGGCATCTTATTAAAAAGTAGCCAATTGAAGTTTACATAGGGCCAAATCAAAACTAAATTAAACAATCAACCTAGAGAACTGTCTGAAGATGAGCTGAACACAAGTCCTATAACTAAGGATACCAAGAAGAAGCCACACAGAGACTGGTAAGAGTGGCAAAGACACAAAATGGTTTGACTGCCACCCTTGTATAGTGGTTCAGGATCTACAGAGATATCTCAGCTGCAGAGGTCCTCCTCTCCAGTAGTAAGGGATTCTAACCCCATACCAAGCTCTCCAATCCAGAGCATTAATGCCAGGAAGAGGAGCCCCCACAACATCTGGCTGTAAAAATCGGTAGGGATCTGGTCTGTCCACACAGAAGGCTGCTAGAGACCCAGATATTCTCTTAAAGGGCCCACACACAGACTCAATAGCTTATAGGCCCTCAGCCTGGGCTCCAGTGGAGGTATAGTGGCTTGCGGGGAGGGGTTGCCAGAGACTTACAGGGAGAATTGTGTGGCTTCAAAGCGGGGGCTGGAGAGACAGCTGCCATTGTCCCTGTGTTGAGCTCTACTCCCACACAGGGAACAGGTGGCTGCCATCTTTCTGGTATTGAGCCCTCACTCTAATATAGCGAAATCTGAATCTGCAGTAATCTTATAAATACCACTTGCTCCTCCACCTTCCCCCGTGACTCCCTGAGATCCTGCCTCACCCAACTGACCTATTACCAAAGGTACTTTCAGTGGCTGGTTTTAGGGGCAGCCAGCAAATGGAGCAGGCCTTGGAGCTCCCTGAGCCTTTTGCAGAGTGGCCCGAGGCCCAGTGCTGGTGGCAGTGGACTTTAGTTGGCAGGAGAGCCTCCCTACAGGCCTCTAGGCCCAGCACAGGCAGCTACTAATTGGGGTTGCTTTGTAGCTTCTATCACCAGGCCAGGCACAGGCAACAGCTAACCATGGCCTTCAGGAGCCCCTACAGAGAGGCCCCCGAATCAACATGCCCAGTGGCCAGCTTCAGACCACAGCAGAGTACCATGTGATCCGTTCCACAAGCAGCACACCCAAAGGGTGGAATCGAAAAAACAAAACGAACAAAAAATGAACAAACAAAACGGAAAAAAACTCATAGATACAGAGAACATTTTGTTGGTTGCAGGTGGTAAGAGGATAGGGGGGAGGGATGGCTGAAAGAGGGGAAAGGATTATGATGGGCAAATTGCCAGTTATATAACAGTCACTGGGATGTAAAGTACAGCATAGAGAATATAGGCAATAATATTATAATAATTATGCATGGTATCAGCTGGGACTAGACTCATATGGAATGATCAATTCACAAGGCATATAAATGTCTAATCACTATGTTGTATACCTGAAATTAATATAATGGAAAAATAATAAATGTTATTTAAAAAGATACAGACATAAGAAGAGAAAGCTTTTTACTATATACATCTCAGGGAATTGCCATTCTGTGAGTGTGTTCCCTGTGTGACCAGAAGTGTAGTCAGCTTCCCTGTTTGTCAATTCCCTTTAGCTCACCCAGCCAAAGCAGTGTGGAGCTCACTCACTCATTCGTTATAAACATTTCCCCTGCCTCTAAACAGCATTCAAGGAGCAAACAATACAAGACATATACCAATTTTTTCAAGTCTAAAAGTGCATTTTTTTCATTTTTATATCTCTGAAATCAGTGTGCATCTTAAAATCAACAGACCTTAGGATTTTTTACATAGCTTGTCAGTGGTTTTTTTCTTTCCTAGAGGTTCTTAGAATAATGTTTTATAATGTTAGATAGAAAGAAATGCCAGTAAAGTATTTGGGGATAATTATGATAGAATTATTTTTAAAGGTGTAAAATAATTAAGTGAGGAAAAAAGCTATGATGAAACTACAAACTTAGATTTTCTAAAAAAAACAAAAACAAGAAACTATAGGTAAGATACCAGCTTAACACGGCAGTTCCTCCCAAAAGTCCAGTAAAATGGAAATGCAGGCATAACATAGTACAATTCCCACCTACCCACCTACCCTCCCCCCCACAAGAAATTAGAAAGACAATTTCAATAGATGAAAGATTTCAAGGTATTTTCCCAAAGTAGAAAGCAGAACAGATGTCAGAGTGACAACTGACATGGCAGAGCCAAGGTGGCAATAATTAAGTGCCTGTAAAAGGGATACTAATAATCATGATATTAAATTCTTAGTTCTGTAAAGGTATTTCTAGAGGCAACTAAAATTATGCAACCGAGGCAGGTGAAATTTTCTTAACTACTTAGAGGGTCTTTCCAAACAACCTCTGGGAAAGATTATCCAGGTGAGCAGGATATAGGCAAAGTAGCTGCATGCTTCCTCTCCGTTCCACACACAATGGGCTTCAATCCAGTGTAAATCTAATTTGTGCTGTTGTTCCTTTAAATATAGCTTCTAAAAATTATTCAAGCTTTTACTTAAGATAGGATAATTTTTAAATCTAGTCCATTATACTTTTTGTTTTAAAATATATAATGTTCCATGCTTGGGGAGATAGGCTAAGTGTATTAAGTTCCAGCATATATAAATATAAGTATAAATATATCTACTCTAATAAAAGAGTAATATGCAAATTAACCATTATTCAGAGACAGCCAAGCCACGCCCCCAGCCAATCAGAGCAGCTCTATGCAAATTAACCCAGCCAAGTTGGAGGCCAGCAGCCATGGAGCTAGAGCAAACTGGAGGCTTCCATTGCAACTGCCTGCCTAGGCTGGCTGGGCCTCTGCTTAGAGCAACAATGTTTCAGTTATAGAAGCAATGGAGCTGAAGCAAACAGGAGGTTTTGTAACCTGCCTAGGCCTCTGCTCAAGGTAACAAAGTTTCAAATATAGAAGAGAAATAAACTCCAGAAACCTGATTCCAGCCAGCCTCGTTGGGACCTTGGGTCAATGGGAGCTGTGGGCAGCCTGAAAACGGCCCTCAGCCCCTCACCCAGGCTGGCCAGGTATCCCAGTAGAGACCTGAACCCTGAAGGGACTGTGGGCAGCCTGAAAATGGTCCTCAGCCCCTCACCTAGGCTGCCCAGGCACCCCAGTAGGGACCCAAACCCTGAAGGACTGTGGGCAGCCTGAAAATGGCCCTCAGCCCCTCACTCACACTGGCCACACCCCCATGGGGTGAGGGTACCCACTGGGGGGCTTGGCCAGCCTGCAAACAGCCATCAGCCCCTCACCCTGGCTGGCCAGGCATGCCAGCAGGTGGACACCCCCAAGGGGTCCCAGACTGCAAGAGGGCACAGGCCAAGCTGAGGGACCCCTCCCTCCCCCCAAGTGCACAAATTTTTGTGCACTGGGCCCCTATATGTTTTATATTTATAAATGGACTAGAGGTGTGCTTCACAAAATTTGTGCACAGGTAGGGTTCCTAGACCTGGCTGGTGATCAGGGCCAATTGGGGCCTACTGACTGCTGGACAGGGCCTTCCTTCATTCCACACTGCCCCCTGGTGGTCAGCGCACATCATAGCGAGCGATCGAACTCCCAGTTTCCTGGTCAAACTCCCCCAGGGACACTTTGCATATTAGCCTTTTATATTAATAGATATGTGTTTGTCTGTGTGTGTATTCCCCTTGAGCAAAATGAATTCCTATTTCATATAAAGGTTCTTAAATCTATAGATGGTTTCCTCTAGTGTCCCTCTGATAGTCACTGTTTTTCCTGACATCCTCTGGTTTCATAAACTGCCTTCTACAAGTGCTGATGGCTAAGCATAAGATGAAGTTTATTCTTCATAATGTGCAGCATACTGAGCTATAGTGTCTGTGAGTGGTCACTCTTATTATAACCTTGCATTTTCTAGAAAACCATCACTGTGTCCATTCTGTCCCAAAGCTCTGAATGCATTCTGGCATCTTTATAAATGCTTCTAACATTTCTGCAGTAATACACACTCATTTCCCCCTCAACCATAGGGAAGTGAGAAAAATACGCTTGGGTCTGTTTCTCTATGGAAGAACAAAAATAAATTCTGGAAGGAAATTTTGTTGGGTTATCATCTTTTTATTGTGCCATATATAGAACATCAGGGAGAATGGTACCTCAGATAAAGAAATGCAGTAGAGGACAATTAAGGTATTTTTCTAAGTCATTTAATATTGGTTGTTTGTGTCCTAAGTGTAAAAAACAAAACAAGTTATAGGCAGTTAGCTTTTCCACAAAAGAGTTTTTGGAAGAGTCACTGTGATTTATGTTTCATGATTCACAGTATTATAGACTCATTCTGAAAAGGTTTCCTCCAGGCATGAGGAACTCCTAGTGAGCCCCCTGCTGAGGAGGTTCCATGGATCTGCCCTGCAATAGGCCTGCTTCAGTTACAGTCCTTGTCACTTTCCATCCCACTTTATGAGACATTTAAACACTGGAATTGCCCATCCATGAGAGACAAATTCTGCCTCTGGCTGACTCATACACAATCTCTCTCTAGCCAGGATATATCCTGCTATCACCTGTGGATTCCAGGCCTCAAGGCAGCCAGGCAAGAATGTTTTAAGGATCAAATAGAACAACTGAGAATATCTTAAAGCCTTAAAAGTTTTGATATCATATTGTATTAAATCCCATTATGACATATCAAATCATATTATATTATAAGCTCCTATTTTGCACTACTAACCTTGCTCCAACTTTTCTGGTGTCCCATCCTTAGTATTGTGCCACTACACTAAGCATGATGGATGCTTCTTGACTGTACCTACCTACCAGTAGGAAGCACTCTACATCTTATCCTAATTTGATTTTAGGACTCTGCCCATCTGTTTCCTGGAGCTTCTTCATTATTTGAGCAACTGAGGATGCTTAATAATGCATTTTGGAAGCATTCAAGAAATCTATTGGGCTAACCTGCATTGTCTGATCTTAACCTATGATTATCTCTTCCCCATTTCCAAAGATAAATCAGCTAGTGAATCAACATTGGCTGTTGTTAATTGTCATTAGAATTAAGCACTTACTTTGTATTTTATAGTTACACTAGAGGCTCCGTGCACAAATTTGTGCACATGTGGTATCTGCCTGGCCCACCCTGATGGGGGCTGTTGGGACTGGGCCAACAGGGGCGGAAAGGATGTGGGAGGTTGGCTGGCCAGCCCCGCTCCTGATCAGAGTTGCGGGGGCTGACTGGGGGCCAGTCCAGCCCAGGGGAGAGGCCACCCCTGCCCCAATCGGGCCAGTTGGCTGGCCACAGTGCACGTCATAGCGACTGGTCGTTCTGGCATTCCAGTCACTTGACTTTTATATATATAGACTAGAGGCCTGGTGCACAAAAATTCGTGCACTTGGGGTGGGGGTCCTTCAGCCTGGCCTGTACCCTCTCGCAGTCTGGGACCCCTCGGGGGATGTCCACCTGCTGGCTTAGGCCTGCTCCCTGGGGGGATCAGGCCTAAGCTGGCAGTCAGACATCCTTCTGGCAGCCTGTAAGCCCTCAGGGGATGTCCACTTGCCAGTGGGGAGCAGGCCTAAGTGGCAGTCGGACATCCTTAGCGCTGCTGAGGATGTGGGAGAGGCTCCCACCACCAATGCTGTGCTGACAGCCATCAGTCTGGCTTGTGGCTGAGCAGAGCTCCCCCTGTGAGAGTGCACTGACCACCAGGCGGCAGCCCCTTCATTGAGTGTCTGTCTCCTGGTGGTCAGTGTGTGTCACGGTGACCAGTCATTTCCAATTGTTCTGCTGTTAGGGTCAATTTGCATATTACCCTTTTATTACATAGGATAGCTTACTCTATTCAGAGGTAAGCTACAGAAACCAGATTAGAACTCTAGTAAGAAAACTGAACCCATCCAAAAATAATACCCTGCCATTCAATGGATAAATATGTACAGAGTATCTACCATGTGCACTGAACTGTGCTGGAATGGGGGACATGGTAGTGAGTTAAGACAGTTTCCATTCTTCTGGAGCTTACTATGTAGCTAATCTAGAGCTAGAGCTTGCTCACTGGGCATGATATAGCTCTTGGGGGTTGAGAGTTAAGTCTCTTTCCTGGTTGATGGCAAGATTTACAACTCAAAACTCAGCTTTTTGTAATTAAGTTCTTATTTAAATTGTTAATTATTGATTATCGATCTTGTGCTACAAATATAAGATCTTCTAATGTTCAAACCTAAATTAGAAGGGTGACATGCCCAATGATGTGCTTGCAGAAACCCTCATGAGGTTTTCAGGTAGTAAAACGCTCACTCGTCTTTAGTCAAAATAAGTTCTGAGAATATTTTCATGCTTAATAAACTCCTTTCAGCTGGCTAGTCATGTTCCCTCTGAAGTGCTGATATATGCAAATTATTGGTGACTATTTGTCAAGACCCAGAAATACAGTCTTTCAAAGATAATAATGCAGTACATGCTATCTTTTCCTTTGCCCAAACATTTTATTATGAATTTTTAAACATAAGAAAAGTTGAAAGAATTATGCAGTAATCACCGATGTATCTACCACCTGGGGATTGTTAACAAGTTTGTGCTTTATCATATATCTTCCCACTTAGCTATCCATCAATCCAACTTACTTCTTATATATTTCAAAGTGAATTGCAGGCATCAGTGATCTTAACACCTAAGCACTTCAGTGTGCATATCATTAACTAGAGTTCAATATTTCATTGTAGTGTGAAGTACAAATCTTAAGTGTAGCATTTACTGAATTTTGGCAAACGCTATACCCCTGTAATTCAAATACCTGTCAAGTTCCAGAACATTCCTTTCACCCCAGCAAATTCACCCATACTCTTCCTAGTCCATCCCTACCTCTCCCGTCAGAGGCAACCACTGCTGTGATTTTTTCCACCACAGATTAGTTTTGCCGTTTCTAAAACTTCATATAAATTGAACAAGCTCTCTGTGTAAGGCTTCTTTCACTTGGCACAATATTTTGAGGTCCATTCAGGTTGTTGTATGCTTAGATCTTTTTATCGTTGAATGGTATTCCAATATATGGATGCACCCCATTTCTTTACCCACTCTCCTACTGATAGATATTGTGGTTATTTCCAGTTAATGAATGTTATGAATGAAGCTGTGATGAACATTCTTATATAAGTCCTTCGTGGATATGTTTTATTTCTCTTGGGTGAGAAGCTAAGAAGGGAATTTCTGGGTCACAAAGTGGGTGTATATTTAGTTTTATAAGAAATTGCCAGAGGATTTTCCTAAGTGGTTGAACTGTTGCATACTCCCCTCAGCAAAGTATGAGAGCTCCAGTGGCTCTACATCTTCGCCAACATTTTATGTTGTCAGTCTTCCTAGTTTTAGCCATTTTGACAGATGTATAGTGATATCTTACTGTGATTCATTTTTCAAATCCCCAAAGCTACTGATGTTGAGCACTTTTTCATGTGCTATTGCCATTCATATATCTTCTTTTGTGAAGTGTTTGTCCAAGCGTTTTCCATTTTTATTGATTTGTTTGTCATTATTATTTAGTGGCAGATTTTTAATGTTCTATATATAAGGGATTTGTCAGATATATGTTTTATAAATATTTTTCCTATTGTGTGGCTGACCTCTTCACTTTTTCTTTTTTTTAATATACTTCTATTGATTTCAGAGAGAGACAGGGAGTGGGAGAGATGGAAACATCGATGAGAGAGAAACATGGATTGGCTGCCTCCTGCGTAACCCCTGCTGGGGACCAAGCCCACAACTCAGGCATGTGCCTGACCAGGAATCGAACCAGTGACCTCTGGGTGCATGAGTTGATACTCAATGACTGAGCCACACTGGCTGGTTGGCCTCTTCATTTTCTTAATAGAGTCTTTTGATGTCACTAGTAAATGTTGATAAAGACTAGTTTATCATTTTTAGTATTATGCCTATTTGCTGTGTCCTATCTAAAAATCCTTCCTACCCTCAATTTATAAAGATATTCTCTATCTTTTTCTAGAAGCTTTATAGTTTTAGCTTTTACATTTGGGTGCATGATCTATCAGGAATTAATTTTTGTGTATGATGAAGTTCATTTTTTTCTCCAGCACCATTTGTTAAAAAGACTTTTTTTTTTTCCTATTGAATTATCTTGTCATGTCCATCAAAAAGCAAATAACCTTATAAGTCTGAGTTTTTATCTGGGCTCTCAATTCTGTTGCATCGATCTATTTATCTATTTTTATACCAGTATCACACTATCTTGATTAGTGTACCTTGATAGTAGGTTTTAAAGTAAAATATTAAAGTCTTTAACTTTATTTCCCTTTTCCAGATTGCTTTGGATATTATAGATACTTTTCATTTAAATATAAAATTTTAAACCAATTTGTTAATTTTTACCAAAGTATTGATAGGATTATTAGCAGAACTGCACTAAATCTATGATCAATTTTAAGAAAATTGATATTTTAACTACACTGAGTCTTCCCATCCAAACACATGGTATGCTTCCCCATTTATTTGGTCTCCCTTAATTCTCTCAACATTTCTTTATAGTTTTCAGTTGAGAGGTCTATATATCTTTTAAATTTTTATTCCTCCTTTTAAATATATTTTTAAATTTTATGTTTTTGACACTATTACTATAATAATGGAATTAGTACTTTATTAATTTGTTTTCATTTTTAATGAAATTTTTAAATTTCATTTTTCATTGATAATATATAGGTGTTATTTTTTATGTGGACCTTTTATGCTGACAACTTACTATATTTTAATTATCAATTCTAGTCATATCTTTTACTTATTTTATATTTCCTACTTAATTATGCCATTGATAAGTAGAAGCAGTTTTTTTCTCTCTTTTTAAATCTGTATGCCTTTTATTAATTTTTTTTACTTTATTCCACTGACTAGGATCTCTAGAACACTATTAAATATTAATGGTGAGGATGGATATCCTTGCTTTATTCTTGATCTTAAGAAAAATATTCAGAATTTCACCACTGACTATGATGCTAGCTGAAACTTTTTCATAGGTACTCTTGAGAAATTTTCTTCTATTCCTATTTTGCTAGTACTTATTATGAATGGATGTTTGATTTTGTTGTGTTTTTTTTCTGTATCTATAGAGATTATTGTATATTCTAGATTGCTAATATGATGAATTACAATGGTTGATTATTTTGCTAAGAACTTTTGGATTTAATATATATTATTTTTTAATGAAAAAAAAGTTAAAATCATTGAGTAGCTGGTCTGGAACTTCTGGAGCCACTTCAGATAGTACCTAGACAGGTAAAGTTTAAAGTACTTCCAAAATAGGCTACTCTGAAACATTGCAAACATCCATTTTCCTCCCTGTAGTCAAGCATTTGAATAGAAAATAGAGATTAATCATATGCTTTATTAACAAAGTTTTAACATGATTTCATTTTGTTCTCCAGTAATTAACTAAAATATGATCCAAATGTAAACCAACTCTTAAGCCATTATTCAGTAGTACAGTTTAGTTGTTATATATCAAACTAGAGACCCAGTGCACAAATTTTGTGCACTCAGGGGTTTCCTCAGCCCGGCCTGTGCCCTCTCACAGTCTGGGACCCTTCCCAGTATATCCACCTGCTGGCTTAGGCCCGCTCCCCAGAGGAACGGGCCTAAGCTAGCAGTCAGACATCCCTCTGGCAGCCCAGGAGCCCTCAAGGGATGTCCACTTGCCTGTGGGTAGCAGGCCTAAGCTGCAGTCGGATATCCTTAGTGCTGCTGAGGAGGTGGGAGAGGTTCCCACCACCACCGCTGTACTGGCTTGTGGCTGAACAGAGCTCCCTCTGTGGGAGTGCACTGACCACCAGGGGCAGCTCCTGCTTTGAGCATCTTGCCCCCTGGTGGTCAGTGTGTGTCATAGTGACCAGTCATTTC
This sequence comes from Murina feae, assembly GCA_004026665.1. Lineage (NCBI taxonomy): Eukaryota > Metazoa > Chordata > Mammalia > Chiroptera > Vespertilionidae > Murina > Murina feae. The sequence continues at coordinate 10,773 of PVJC01005134.1, read as the reverse complement.
CAGTTGTTCTGCTGTTAGGGTCAATTTGCATATTACTCTTTTATTATATATATCAAATTAGAAGACTATTTAACAAAGGTAAGAAAGTCTGTTCTTAGTATGGAATCTTGAATATTTTGAAATAATGTATTTCCTTAAAGAAATTGCTTATATTACCACTTGAAAGAAATAGTAAAACTGAGAATGCATCAAAATAAAAAACATATAATCACTAGAAACATAGTCATAAGAGAAAAAACTCACTGGTCATAATGATCCACAGGATAAACAGAAGTCATCATAATAGTTCAGGAACCAATGAATCTAAATCAAGTTGGAAGTGTTGAGTAAGTTTACCAACATAAAGGGCATCTGTAGAATTATTTTGGTTGTTTTTTTTTGTTTTCATATGTTTTATATTTACATTAAAGCTTCATGCACATACATGAAGAGTGGCCATTCTATTACACTGAGGTTCCCTCAGTGGCACCTGAGCCTCACAGATTTCTGCCATGATTGGGACTTTTTTCTTTCTTGGGTCCTCCTTCCTATTTCTAAGACTTCTACGAAGTCTTCCTTCGGTATTCCCTTTCCTCCTTTTACTATCTGCCATCTGTCTCCCCTGTGCCATGGGCTTGTCACAACTTCTTGTGCTATCTGGTGACTCCCACAGGGGCTACTTTGCCTAGGGGGATGTCTGTAACTACCAGGATTCTACTCAAGAAAGCCTTTTAACTTTTGTTCCTCTTGAAGATTTTGACATATATCACGAGCAAGTTTTGCTTTTGTCAAAATCTACATAGAGCTCTTTAGCATTCTCCATTATCCCCCCTCATTATTTCAATCCACAGACACCTCATTTGAATATGATGCAACTAATAGTGGCAGTGGAATCAGACACTGAGGAAGAGACAGCACACACACACATTAGCATGGCTCTGTCCCTGATAAGTGTTGAAGAGAGCACAAGCCTTTGCATGAGGAAGATTTGGGCAATCTACATTGTTCTCCAATTTATCAGTAGATAACTTTTGCTGCCTCCAAGTCATTGTGTTTTCCCAAGTGAAGAACCTTTGGCTGAGTGCTGGAAATATACATGTTCTACGTAAATGAAAAGTTATTAAACCAAGACTGCAGGGGAATGCAGAGGGATGCTCTGTTTGCAATTCCGGGGAGATAATTTACAGCACACTTTTTAAAGCTTAACAAAAATACTTAAAATCTCACAGGGAAACAACCAGCCTTTTAAAAATCTTGTCCCCAAGGATTTCATGTATCTTTTAGATCTACTTACTGCAAAATACTGATAATGCACAAATTCTGCAAAATGTTAAATCTGCATCTACCAGTGACTTGCCAAATTAATCAAATTACCTTAAAGTTAATCCAGTTGGTGAGAAAAGTTTAATGATATTCAAACCTTCATGGTCATAATTACTGATGAAGAAGGTCAATCAATTGAGAATTAATGTGAAAAGTGAATAGAATGAAATTCTGAATTAGGATATCAGAACGTGCATAAATTGTGGGAAAAGTGAACCATGAAAATAAAATTCATTTACCTTCATGAGGAAGGAGGAAATAAAAGAATTTGAACCTAAGGAAATTTTAAGGATTGGACAGAGTTAATGGGGAGAAAAAGAAAGAGGAGTTAAGAATGGATAGCAAAGCAAGTTAGAGAAAATCGAACATTATTTTTTCTTAAACCTCCTTCTTTCATTTTTTAGTGTGCTGAAAACAACATTATAATTCCCTTACCATAGATTCCCCCTGATATCATCTGTACACACACCTTTTATTTCTCCTCTCTATTTTTAAGAGAAGAGATATCATAGTGTATACAGTATCCTTCGTACTCAAAAAGATAATTGACTGTACAAAGCATTAGAAAAGAGAAAATGGAGATGAGCTCAAGTAAAATACATTTTCTTTTCATTCATCTTACCTTACCCAGATGCCCTTTCTTAAAAGTTGGAAAGGTATTGTTTTATTAATGGGATTTACTTTAAATATTATGTTAAGATTTTTAATGGATGAAAACATCTTAAATATTTATAATTAGCATTACCTGCTCACTGCGTTATTATAAAAGGTATAGTAACTTTTAAAAAAGTGATTGACTCAGTAAACAGATGTGGGCATGTCAGGCAGATGGTTATAAGACCCCCCTCCCTAGCAGAGCACTTGAACCCAATCTGTAGGCCCCTACCAAGTGACTGGAGAACCTCTGGAGAAGTCAGTAGCATTTCTAGGAGCATGTGAACTGTTGAACAGGCCCTTCTTTCAGGTGTACTCTGTTGAAAGATTGTATCCATGCTCTCCTTCAGTTCTGAGATGTAAATTAGGAGTTTAGGATGTGTAAGTGTGGAGGGGAAAAGAGAAAGACAGAAATTTTCCCTATTGTAATGCCAAAAATAATAAAGAGGGAAATGCTCATTGAGTTGTTCATTCATTCATTCATTCATTCATTTAGTCTGCTTTCACTGAATATTTCCCATGTTACAGACACTGTGATATGCATTTGAAATACAGAAATAAATATGAAGGTGCGGTCGCTGCCATGAGGGAGGCACCTGTCTGGAATGTAGAGATATCTATATCAACAAATGCAACAACATATTTTGAGTGCCACAATAGAAGGATGTATAAAAGCATAGAGAGAGATGAGGTCAGAGATGTTTTTCAGAATAAAGTCTTACAACTGAATGAATGTCCAACTGCTTGGCAAAAGGAGGGAGGCAAAGGAGACAGGTACAGAAGCAGCCTGGGCCACTTATGGAAAGTACAGGAATGAAGTTTAGCCAACAAGTCACATCACTTTAGAAGATGACAAGTCAGAGAAATAGATAGGATCCAAATTAAGAAAGCCCTCTCAAACTCTATCAAGGATGTGAACATTATCTATAAGGCATTTGGGAGTGCTGAAGGTTTTAAGCAGGAGTACTACAATCAGATTTGATAGTTATAAAGATTACTTTGGTGGTAGGAAGCAGGACTTAAATATAAGATATTTTATTTTTACCAGGAATTAAACATTCAGCACTTGCATCATGAAAGTCATCTGAATGACGTGGAGGAGAGGTCATAACAACACCACAGAGGGCAGAAGCCATTCTTCCAGATGGTCCTGTTGTCTCTGCCTATGAGCTCAAAGGCTGTCTCCACTTCTGTTGCTTCACATCTTGCTCAACAAATGTATTCATTCTCTGATGGGCTCTAGAGATTGTGAGACAAAAATAACTCATCTTCTCTGTCCTCAAAGTATTCACTGGACCATCCCCATCAGTCTCTCTGGAACCTGACATGACCCCTGAAGAATCATAATCTCATTCCTTCTCATGTAGCCACATTTGACCTTTCCCTGCCCCTTCCCAACGTCAAACTCATTTGTTGCATTCACTAACTTGACATGCAAAATACAGAGTGAGAAGACACGTTGGAAGTAGCAACAGTTCCATTTTGAGAATTCCCATGAGAGGAAGGGTGGGAGGGTTGAGTAAGAGAGTTCTTAAGGCCTACTATTGAATCAAAGCCTTGTACAACAGTTCAAACATTTAACGAGCTACTCTGCTTTGTACAAGGTTGGTATATATAAACTCGAAAAAGTTCTGTGTATTACTCCGTCATTCAAGGAATCAAAACTGGTTCTGCAAATGATCAGGAACAAGCTTTCTTAAGCTCCCCACTACTGCCAGCAAGAGCTCTAGCCAGTTGCTGTGGCAGTGTCCATACATCCAATCATACCTTTCATTTTTATCACATGGGGTGCAGTCTCCCTGCCTAGGACCTTCTCGAGGCCCTTAGAGGTGTGTAGTCAAGAGGTGCCAATGAAGACCTTCACTGTGAATTCCAGTTCCATGATGAGCCCATGACATATTTAAATATGTAAAACTGATGTGTTGACACAAATCACACACATTTTTCTTAGAAACAGCAGCATTTTCATGAAGTAGTTTTCTCCATTTGTGACTTAAATCGCAGTATGATTGATGGATAGCTAGGGGTCTAAGGGCGCATTTTTTCAGCTCTTTGTCCAACATGAAGTAGCAATAACAAATAGTAATTCTGCACCTTTTGGGGTCTTATTGAAAGTTGGAAAATTAAAATTACTCCATTCATATTTGTTTGTTTCAGGATAGATTAATAGCACATGAATAACAAGATATGGCTAATGACAGAAAGCTCATTGATCTGCTTTATACTTGCCTTTGGTAATCATATATCTACTGCTGTAGAGTGGAAGTTTCATTTAGCTACCTGATAATGCAACTGAAGGTTTACAGTAGTAGACATGGCCAGCTTTTCTCCTATTAGCATCCCATGTTCATTGCCAGAAGATGAGTGGCTAGACCTTTGAACTCCTTATTAGAGTGACTAATGAACTCTACATCATTATCTTCCCCAAGTGACCATGAGGGAATTGGTGACCCTATCTTACTCATCTGCTTTATCCCCAAGCACTAATCCCTATGTCTGACCCCTACGTGGGTGCTGAATAAGCATTTGTTGAACAACAGGCACTCCCAAACACTGTCTCTTCTCTTCCTCCCCACTGAAAGCACCTGTAGCCACCAGCCTCCCAGATACAGTGATGCAATGTCTCTTTCTAAGTCACATAGCTATAGAGTGATAAATGGATGTATAAGATTTCACAATACTACTTTGCCTAGTAGGAATAACATTATTTTATTATTTTGTGTATATAGTATATTAAGGCATTTCTTTCCGTTTGAAGTTCTTTTGGGATCTCTGTTCTTTCTTTTTGTCTTTGGCATACTACTTAATTCAATTCAGTTGTTCTTTCAGTGAATATTCATTAAAGCTGCCTTTAGAGCCAGCTACAAAATAAGGTTTCCGTTTCCACTCTTTACATTTCAAGCTTCAATACAACTGAATCATTAAACACTTTAGTTAAGACTTGCAGGTGCATCTTTAAATTGATCCCCTTGATTAAAGCTAGTTTGTAGGCTTCTGATAATTCAGTCATACCAGAAAGAATTAAATACTTATTATTCTCATTAGATTATTCAAGTCTATTCTACTATATAAATAATCAAGCAGAGTCTGCCTCTACCGAGATATGTGGTTTAAAAAATGTGGTTAGTTACTTGCATCAATTCAGAGGGAATGTAATCTTAATTAAGTTTGAAATAGTCTATATTTTAAGGAACTAGAATTATCTTTGCCAAAATTTTGACTAGAATTATTTTCTTTCAATTAATAGGTAAAATTGCTTTGTATAGTGACAATATTGGTTTCGTCTCTTAAATAAGTATTCTCCCAACTATGTCCACTTATAATTTTTATAGATAACAGAAGAGAAATTTTTACTTTGGCTCCCATCTGAATGATCACAAGTTGAGAGTTAGTGACCCAATGAAGGAGTTATTACTATAGATTTCTACTAGTTTATGTGATTTTTAAATCCATGCATGTAGAATAACTATAATCACCATTAATTGTCTCTATTCCAGAATGTGTTTTATATTTAGTTTCTTTACATTCTCATTGGAATTAAACTTGGCCTTCAAGTTCCATTTTGGAACTAAATTTTTCTTATAAGCATATTGGGTTTCTGGGACTGGCTATAATGGAGGTGGAAGAAATAGGGCAGAGTAATGATGTCAGGTGGTCCGTTATTGGTCAATGAATCCTCTGTCCTCTCTGTACAGGAGAAGCTGCATTAGGCTTTGAGAGTGAAAGAACCCATCATGTATTTTATCCATTCCTTTCCTTGTTTGTTCAACTCACTTAGTACCTTATGTATGCCAGGGACTGTCATAGCAATGGGGATATGAGAATGAGTATCACTGTCTAATGGGGGAGACATCCAGAATTTAACACTTAACATACAGTGGGGAAGGTCCATGATGCAAACGTGCACCAGCATTAGGGAAACTTCACAGAGGGCCCTAAACCAGGCTTCTCCTCGTGGCAGCAGTGGTGAGGAGAGAGCCAGAGACCTGGCCGCTCTAGTTTTCCCATGCAATCAACCCAAGTACCTCTACCAGGCAAATGTCAGCAGTGGCTGATGTGAGGCCATTTGATCACCAAGGTGTGGCTAATCAGGCAGTTCAGAGCTGTACTAGCTTATGACTTTGTAAAAGCCCTAAAGCTCTGAAACCCAGACACCACCCACGGAGTCCCTTGCCCTACAAATGCAGGCCCTCGGAGCACTGCAGCATTGGCCTTTGGCTCCATCCCAATCAGGGTTGTTGACTCCAGTCCTAGGCAGGAGCCTTAGGTAAGGACTTGGGCCTCTTGACCAGATGTCTGTGCATGGTAGTAGTGCACCTGACCATCCTCGCCACTCTTTTATTTTGTGTTTAACCCTTAGAACTTAACCTGGGATACTCCTGGGCCACTGACTCACAGGAAATATTGAGGAGTAGGGGACGGGGGAAGTATCTGAACTCAGAATAGAAGAATTCTTAAGTAGGTTTTATCTATCATAACATACTTCATTATTGAATACTTTCTGAGCTGGCTACTTTTCGAGAATTAATCCTTTTTTTTCCATTTAACAAATATTTATTGACATCTAAGCCCTGTTTTGTGGAGAATACAAACAGGAGTATAAAGAACTAGCATTAATTCTATATACTTTCCACATCACCAAGGTGATCTATGAATGAAAGATAATTGTCATGCAGGTTCTAATAGGACCTTTACTATTCAATTGAGCTGTCACTTTAGCCATTGGAGCCATCATTTTGATGGTGATGATGAAAAGTTTATGATTCATAAGGCTTTCCACTTTCACAAAACATTTCCAAACTATTATCGCATTTTATCCTCCCAGTGAAGAAGTAAATAATGCTGATAAAATCCTCTTTTTACCAATAAAGAATTAGAGGCACCTAAGACTGACTTAGTCACTTAGCTGGGGGTAAACCCAGCACCAGAAAGTCCCATGCTTGAATGTTACTCATCAACACATAAGTGGCTGTACAATGTTATTTCATTTGTTCCTCAGTGTCCCTATGAGTTGGAGTCACCATTCTTTTACAGATAAGGAACCTGCGGTATGAAGAGGTGATATAGGGCATGCATATTCACATTCAGCTAAGAGGTATTAGGGGCTGCTTTGGACCAGGCACTGTGTTGTATGTATTCATATGTAATGTCTTATCTCCTAACAATCTGTGAGGAAGGTTACCATTACCCATATTTGATGGAACAGTAAACCATTAATCACCCAGGTCTCCATTTACTGGTAGTAGAGTCCATTCTTTAAACTCCTTTCTAATGTTCTTCCCATTAAGCCAGAGATTCTGAGCCTTTTTCCTCTCTCTAATCCATTTATAAGCGGAGCCATTTGTTCATTGACAATATCTATTCTTACACAACAGAGGTTTTTCATTAAAAAAAAATTTTTTTTGTTTCCCTAGTGGATATATCATATTCTGCTGGGAGAAGGGGAAGGGAAGATAGCCATTCAGGAGAAAGGATCATTTAATTGAGAACTCATCTTCTCCCCAATTAGTAATTAAACTATATCTCTTAACCCTTATAGAATTCTTTTTTACAAAACCAACTTTATCTCTGTTTTATCCTTTTAACAAAAATTCATTTAGCACTTACATGTGCCAAGTGTATTCTGTATTGGAGATACAGCAATGAACAAAATCAATGAAGTTTCCATACTCATGAAGTATTTATTCTAGACAGTAATAATTTTTCTGAATGAAAGTAAACAGGATGATGAGATACACATAGGAGAGAGTGGCTGCTGGATAGTGTGATCAGGGAAGTCTTCTCTGAGGAGTAGCATTTAGGTCAAAACCTGAATAGCAAAAAGCAGCCAGCTGTGCAAAGAGCTGGAATCAGGTCTTGGACATTTTTCTTGCCCACAGTGGGCACTGCTTTCCCTTATCCCACAAAAGTACCAAGCGCAAACTCAGCCTACTTGACTCCTAGCTTGAGCCAGAATGCCAAAAGCACCAGCCAGGCCTGGTGCTCACCAGCCTCTCTCTATGCCAAATTCTGGAGCTGGCTCTGGTCCACATGACCTGGAATCACGGACTGCCCTGTGCTTTGTCCCCTAGCTACCCAAGTCATAGGAGTACTTATTCCATCTTCAGCAAGGGTGAGGTCCTACACAGATAGAGCCCCTGACTCACATGAGAGTTGACTTTCAAAATGTCAGTCCTTTCAAAACTGAAAAACATTTATATAAGCAGTTTGTTTTTATATAAACAGTTTGTTAAGGGCCCACGTTCTTTCCTTTCCCTACCTTATGTAAGAAACTTAACACACAAGGAGGAGACAATGCAACTAGTAGAGTAGGTGGGTCCTGGAAGATTCTGGAAAACTACTTGGCTCATGATTCCTTGCTTTACATGACTTTACCCTGTGTCCTGTAACTTTTAGAAATAAAAGTGACTGGCAACAAGATTTCTATTCAATATTGATTACAGAGGAAGGCTAGCTGTGGGTAATTATGGTGAAGTTCCCATAATTAAACCTCAAGGACACAGAATCTATGGTATTATGTTAGTAGAAGTGTTTCATACAAACCAATCACTGAAATAGATAGGTCTAGGACTTACACTGAATGGGAACCAAGTTCACACTTGTATAAAAGTGAATAATAACCTTTAAAACCTAATCTTGCTCTAACGGTTTGGTTCAGTGGATGGAGCATCGGCCTGCAGACTGAAGGGTCCCAGGTTCGATTTCAGTCAAGGGCATGGACCGTGGTTGCAGGAACATCCCCGGTGGGAGGTGTGCAGAAGTCAGCTGATTAATGTTTCTCCCTCATTGATGTTTATAATTCTCTATCCCTTTCCATTCCTCGCTGTAAAAAATCAATAAAATATATGGGGGGAAAAATAAAACTCTAACCTTAAAGATCAGGTTAAAGAAGGCATAGGACCCCTGGAGATTTTTTTTAAAATTAACATGTCTTTCTCCCCATGTAAAAAAAATGATGCAGACCCTAGAGATATCACTCCTTTGACAATTGTCATCATACTCTGCTACCCATGGTCTGTGTTGGAAGAAAGAAACTTCTGGAACCTACTAGAAGAGAGTTCCTACAAAGCCAACCTTTAAATAAATTGTAACTTGTGGAAGTTATCAGTTCAGGCTTGGAATTTGCACAGCCTTCCCTGATGACCCCAAGTTGGAATTAACACACTCTCAGTCTTCCACAGCACTTGGTAGGTTTACAGTGGCTCCTCTGTGTTATGCTGCACTTAGCTGTAATTCATGCTGTCTCTCCCATCTCAGTGTAAAGACAGACAGATGTCTTTCACCTGTATAGTCTCACAGTGCCATGTACAATGATGCTGAAGATTTGTTGAATAAAATTTGTATTCAAACCCTGAGACATTTCCTAATTTTCTTTGCATTGATGCATCTGGTCAAAATTCTGAATTTCTAAGATAAGCTTCTCAAGTAAGGGTTGGACTATAAGCCCATTTATTCATTCTTTCAGCAGGCATTCATTCTCATGTGCTATGCTGACCAGCTTACTTCTTAGAGATTTTCAAATACACACTTAAAAATAACATTTACCACTTTTGAAATCTGCATAAGTCCTGATGATTTAATTTTGAGATCTCCGTAACTTCAAGTGCTTAAATATCTAATTTGAATCTACCCGAGTTGACAGAAATTCTGAAATAAGCTTTTCCTGGATAACAGAATGAACTGTGTCTGTCGCTGTGTTATGATTTTTCTTTTTCTTTTTTTTTTTTTACTTTTAAGGAAAGCAGATAGCAAGGAAATCAAATTCCTACAATAATGAGTTTTTCCACTCAATTATTCAGCTGCTGAAACTGCTGGGCCATGTGGAACTGGTTTCAAAACCACTCCACTGTCAGATGAAGCTATCAGGGTTGTCAGTCTTTGGGGAGCCTGGGAATTGTTTCGAAATGGCCACAAAGGACCATCAGAACTAAATGTACTTTACTGGGGGGAAATAGTTATTTTCCTACTAGAAGTTACCACCCTCTTCTTCATTCTTCAAGGTTCTTAAATGACTCTCAATAAATAAATTCTGTCCTTTTTAGCTGTCAATAGAAGATATCTGTAACTAAATATTCAAGTAACCTCGGTTTGGGTAGTGTAAACAAAACATCTATTTTTTTTAAGCCTTAAGAAAAGTTCTTCACTTTACAATAAAGTTCTCAAGACTTTGACTGATAATTCTCAACCAAAATAATGAGTGTTTCTTTGTTTCATAAGAACAATTCTTTAACCTCCTTCTCTTTTCTAATAATCTGAATTTCTGAAGAATTACCTTCTTACTAATGGAATAAAAAAATGAAGTTTTCTCCTATTAAAGCATTGAGTAAAATGATCAATTCTCATTTTCAGTGACATCAATTGGTATTTTTTTATTTTTCTTAATGACTGTCTTACTGTCTTTGATTAAGTCTTTCAAAATTATCCTCACTTATTACTATTGTGGTAGTACAAATTTATAACTTAAGACTAGTAATGAATGAAAAATACTTTATCAATATGTAATTACAAATTACACACACAAACATGCACATACACACACAGAAATTCCAAGGTGTACTCTGATTTGTACATGGCAACAGTGAAATTATAAACTCACAAACATCAGTAAGTGGTATCTATATCTAATCTAATAAAAGAGTAATATGCAAATTGGTGTCACTCCGCTACACCTAAGCCACGCCCACCAGTCAATCACCATCCCCACCAACCAATCAGAGTGACTATATGCAAATTAACCCAGCCAAGATGGCAGCTGGCCGCCATGGAGCTGGAACAAGTAGGAGGCTTGCCCCAGTGGCAATGGAGGAAGCTAAGGTT